>JAGKTI010001462.1:67765-84528 GCA_018397915.1 Birgus latro | reverse complement strand
AAGGTAACTGATAGTGCCATACACCTGGAATTGGCTAATTATCACTTGGCAACATCCCACGTGTACTCGTTCGCTAATTTCCCCTGCTTTTTTCTCCTTGAAATATTCCGTGTGACCTATTCTCGTAATATAAATATATATAAGTGTAGTGTCGTAATTTGAATGGTAATTTAAGTATACTTAAGTTAGTATAAGTGCAATTTAAGTTAATATAAGTAGTATAAGTTAACATAAGTGTGATGTAAGTGTAGCCCTGAACCCCTGATTAATTCATCTGCAATGGATATGGAGTGATCATCAAATTGATATTTAGGCTTGTTCCTTGTTAATATTTATGGCGAAAAGTGAAATACTAGTAATGGGGGAACTGTATAGAGCGATTATGTGAGTTGAGAGGCACTGTGTCATTGCTTTCCCACGTTGTAGAAAGATGCAAAAGTTTAGCACGAGTTTAATAATTGCAAAAGTTTGTATTCATACTTTAAATTCGAAATTTGTAAGTCAGGCTTGGTATTATCGTCTTTTTGTACTACATAGTAATAAATTAAAGCTTAGTTAAATTCTAATTGCCAATAATGGAAATGTGGAAATCTTAAAGTTTGCGATACACTGGCGACTGGGTACGTATCTCCACATGGATATAATTAGTTTCAACACTCGTTGGTTTGGGCTTCGGTATAATTGTCAGTCCCATACGCGTACCACAAAATTTTAAACATCGTAAGTCAGTCAGTCTATGTATGTCGAGTGTGAACACCTTACTTCATATTCCTTGTTAGTTGGTGTAGACGGTAATCTTAAAGAGGAATTTGTCAGTTCCAATGGTAGGACAACCAGGGAGGGTTGGATGCAAGCGGCCTCGAGGGCGTCACTCCATTGCTGCTCCTCGAACTTTACAGGTGTGTGTTCACATTCTCTGAATACTTCCCCCCTTTTCCCTAGTTCCTATCATTTTAATACTCTCCATATATTAATAGGTTACTGTTAATGTTTATCTTAACTTTCTTTCATGGTCACTCCACTGCTGCTCCTCGAACTTTACAGATTGCCGTAGTTTCCATCGTAACCGTCTGCCTGACGACGGAAGTAACTGCATGGTTCTTCTCGTGGTGCCCATTACACTAGAAATTCTTCCCCCTCCCCTTCTCAGATTCACTAAACTCGATAAGGATCATTGGTCCACAGTAATACTGTAATTTTATATACACCTTCAGGAATACTGAGAACGAGTTATAAGCCTGTTTGACTGAGTTCCTCTGCTCTAAGAAGTTGTTGTAAATTACATTCAGGATCTTGAGTGTCGATTCGATAACTCACGTAATTCCTATATTATCATTGGGTGAGTTGTTTGTGAGACTCGAAGTGGGAAGTGTGGGAAAGAACTCGGTCCCAAGGACATACTCTGCTATGTGATTCTTCCAAGGTCATTAACCAAGGAGCCCATACGAGGCCATTGGAGTACTGGTTTCATATTAGGAGGTCATTGTGAATTTATTTATTTGTATATGAGATTGTTAGATACACTGGAGATAGTGTAACTTGTAAATGGCAGGTTAAGAGGTGATATCTATGTATTATATGTGCATGTGAATATAAATCGTGCTTAAATCCAACTGTGAGGAACTCTGTTTGTAATAATATGTTAGAATCAATCCGAGAATTTGTTCAGCGGAGGTGTAGTACTCTTGCATTCATTGAACTTCTTTTGTATATCTGATCTGCCCTGAGATAATATCAGTGTGAAAGAGTAATGATCTTATAGTTACTAGTAATTCATATCCCGTAAGTAATCTGTGGTTAAGTTGATCAATACCTAGTTTCTTATATCTGTATGTTTATACTTAGTAAATTTTTAGGTTAAGCTTTCATTGTGTTTGAAACTATTATCCTCTGGAAAGTTTATTTGTGAGACTGGGTGGCCCGCAAGGTGTATTGCTATCTTACGATTCACGCACTCTGTATAACTCACGCTACCCTAGTCATTTATTCGCAAGGCCCCAGTACTCTTCAACTTACTATAGAGCAAGTAATTCTTTCCCGGCATTCGCTGGGTGATGGCAGCCTACTCTCGTAACTCTGATTCTTAACGTTGTTATCTCTTATTATTATTTTCATTAATTGACTGGGAGCTCTACATTGGTAACACAAAAACGGTTGGATTTCTCTTAATTTACGTCATTAACAGGGAATATAAGATTCTCCGTTACCACATAAGAAAGGAAGGGAGAAGCCTGAGTGATAGGTACATTCACCTGGAACTATGTAATTATTATGCATTGTCTAGATTTCCTACGAATTATTTCATAGCATATACATTAGCAGCTGAAATTTTCAACCCTTGGCTGACCATACACTATATCATTCAGTTCACTGTCGTCCTTCAAGGTGGAATCACGTCGCAGTCGCGCACCTCCATTTCTGCTGATTCTGCGCCCATTGTAAAGGGCACTGTGACTCTACCCCTACTAAACATCGTGTGGGAAGCAATAAAGGACTAAGTGACTCTGCTGTTGACATAAACTAGCTGAATTATAGATGATAATGATGGCTAGTGACTGATACTTGGAGTAATGACAGTGAAAATGAAAGCTTTGCTCTTTACGTAGTTTACTGAATGAGAAAGTGAATGCCTGGAGTGAAAATAAACTACTATTACTGAAAGAAACTTATCAATAAATACTGTAGATAAATATGAGTGTAATAAAGTACTAGGAATATAAAGTGTGAGTGTGTTTGTGAATTTAAATGACAGAATACCAGCAGCGAACGAGCATTGGTGGGAGGCGGGTGGGAGGCCCATACGCGCTCGTAATTTACATTGCTTTCACAGAGTCTTTTTTGGGGGAGTATGGATTCCAAACTACTTGAAAATCATTGAATAGTGTTTCTAGTGATAACATTAGGCTGTGGTAATAATATTACGGGATGTCGGGAAGTGAAAGTGGAGACTTCATTACCCAACTTCAGAAGTCTCCACAAAACCTATGGTAGTCGACAAAGGCTCAACAAACATCCCAAGATAAAGCTGAAGGTATGTGCCATAAGCAGAGCTAATTATAATATTCTAGGACTAATAACTGTTTTTTGGCAAATATTTAAAAAAAGTCAGTCGGAGTGCGAATAACCCCCGCGGGATGAGGAAGAACCACATCCGTCAACCCCGTGTTTAAGGGGTTAAAAGACTGAGGAAGAAGGACATTGCAAAACCATTCAGGTGCCTCAGTACTGCACAGGGAATGTTATCCGCCACTGGGGGAAGGGGGAGGGGGTGTCACGACAGAGGGAAAGGGCAAACCGAAGTTCATGACAAGAGAAAAGGAAGTTGTAATTCTCCCCACCCTCTGAACAGAAGTCCAATGCCTAAGCCTCCTCCATCTCCCATAGTTTAGCAAAAACTGGAGGACACTTATCTCTACAAGAGACCTCAGCAAAAGCAGAAGCCAACGAATCAGCTACGGCCACAGGGTCATTAATATGTCTACCAGTAGACAATAGAACGAGGGCCCTGCCAGCAGTGAATTTACCTGAGATCATAAACACTTTCTTCCACGCTTTAGACACTGGTGTTCTAGAAAAATTGATCGAAGGCACATAAGCAATACAACATTCCCGCCTGGCTGACCAACAAGCCCACGTCTTCCTGAATTCAGCAAGACTATGTTTATTTTTGGAATAATGATAACGAAAGAGTGCAATCTTCTTAGCATGTACAGTGTCAATGCAGTCCTCATTCCACTATGGGACAGGATGATGTTGATAAGCTTCCAGGGTGTTGGGAAGCACAATGGATCATAGAGGTGAATACTGAAACAGCCTCAACAATTTGTGAGTAAATTCTTTAACCCGCCGAGCCCCACAGACGTACGATGCACGTCACTACTTTTTTCCGCGGACAGACCCACTGATGTGCATCGTACGTCACTCAGTTGCAAGGCCCATCGTGTGCACATTTTTCAAGATTCGCGGGTAATTTTTGGTAGGCATATGTGGGAGACCATCCTCTACCTGCTGTCAAGCAGGGATACTGCCTGGGCCCACCTAACCCCCCTTTCCACTCCCTCCCCCACACTGGGCAATTCACCTGTTAGCAGTAACCTGGCCAGTAAAGATATGTTGCCCCACGGTCTCTCCAGTGACGAAATTCACGGTGAAGTGATTCCTGAGGTGGAGGACAAAGAAACAAGGAAGCTAGATGTACAAACAAACAGAAGTGATGAGGTGGTAAGGTCGTAAAGGAGGGTGCCATATGCTAGGGCTTTGGGTGAGTGTACAATTCTTTTATCACCTATGTTATTGTGTGAAAACAATATAGACTTGTACTATACATAAATTCTTACCAAGTAAATAAATAAATACGTAATTTAAAGTGGCCTGAATTAGTTAACCCTTCCATAGTTTATTTTCTTTAGCCAGGCACCCTAAAAAAGAAGGAAAATGTAAGGCTGAATGACACCTGTACAAACATTTTTAAGCTCAGGAGGGCAATTTCTCTATGAATTTTCGATGTTTCTCACAAAAAGCGGAGGTTTCAGCCCCCCCTCAAAAAAAGTTGAGAATCGGTCGGGTTTTGAGGGCGTTTCATAAAAAATCGGTCGGGACTGGGCGGGTTAACAGTAGAAGTAACAGAAACCGAAGAAGAGAAGAGAGACCAGTTCGTCTTATCCGGTTTCTACCCGAGCAGACTGAAATGAGACCAGATACCAATACAGTAAGGATGATGAGAAAGTCATCACGTCCATGTAGATACTCCAAAACCTCCTAGGTAAAGTCCATGAGGCAGCCAGGGGAACATAATTATAAAGAGGTTAATAGCTGTAAATGAACATGTCTGGGGATGAAAATACTTGAATGCCCCAGTATGCATTATGCAATGGCCCTCATCTTCCAACAAAGATGCCAACAAACCTCCTTGGTGCTAACAAGACAGTCACCCCACATGGGGTGATGACCGTTAGAGTCCCTTAAAAGAAGAAATGGTGCATGTAACTCCCGAAGAAGGATCTCAGGCTCGTCTTTCCCATTGTTGTACTGGGTGGTAAATAAAGGGAAAAAAATCTGAATAAATGATGGGCATCCACTTAGACAGTAACACACTGACGGTTAGACTGGAGGGGAATTGGTTACATCATTCTTTACCAAAACCACACTGCCACCATTATAATGCTGGGTCAACACAGGATAAAAATCACAGTTCCTAGGTGGTGCAGGAGGACTGGCAACACTCACAAGGGTTTCTTGTAGACAAGCACACAAAGGAGAGGAAATCAATAATGTCTGTTACTCCTCCCAGTTGTTACAAAGACCTCGACAGTTCCACTGCAGTATGTCAGCACAGAACACAGAAAGGTTACACAAAAAATAAAAATTCTGCCAGTGAATATTCAGAGAAGGAAACCAGAATAAAAGAAATGGAGAAGGGAAAGGGAATCATAAATAGGAAAGGAAATCATGGAAGGACATTGTTCACTTTTATGTCGGGAGAGAATCAAAACATAAGATTTCCTATTCCTCAAAACTCAAGCCAAGGTCCAACTATATGCTTCAGCAAATCTTGCTTTATCTATGCTACGGAAAAGAAGGGTCTCCCTTTCTAGCCAAAACCGATCACAATCAATTGAGGAGGCAGGATGTGTTTCATGACAATGGATGCAACCAGCCATCCTAAGATAATCCTGACACACATGGGTGAAGTCACCACAATTAATGCACACTGCCGGGAGGCCATGTTGCAACCAACAAAAGTTGCATCCAGCATGACTGTACACCTGACTGATAGCAGTGCCTGGGATTCTGGACATAAAGTTTAAATTTAAGGGAAAGCCATACAACCTTGATGGAGGAAAAAAGAACTATACAGTGAGAAGTTAGTGACAGTGATTGAATAGAAGTGAGAATACCATCAAATTTTTTCCTGAATCATCACCTTCACAACTTTGTAGATCCACAGTTCCTCGAGATGCTTCTCCTATGAGTAATATAAAAGGTCTCAGGAAAATAAAATCCCACAGCATTAGTTGAATTTAGCATGAGGAACACATAACATACAACCAGACCTGACACCTGGCAACAAGATGGGAACCTTCTTTAGGAGTGGTAACTTCCACCAGAATGCTACCATCCCCGCAAGAAGATATCCATGGTACTTTATTACAAACATAAACAAGATTAGGATAAACTTCAAAGATGTCAGAATTAACTAAAGGCTGACCATCCAAAGTACGATTAAAAAAAGTATTTTAACAAAATTCACCATTTCAAAGAGATCTGGGAGGAGCTCATGATCAGATCCATTTGACACCACTGATTGCTTGCCGACTGTGGTCCCACTCCAATCCAAGGACCTCAGACCACCAGAACTGGTAGGGCTCCAGGATGGCCATAAGTGATTCCCTATGTGAAGGCACAAGTGCCTCAGTAGGAGGGTCCGATGAAAGATAAAGGGTATAAGCAGAACCGTCAACATCATAATGAAGAGAATAAGTTGTGAAAGTAAAAGAACTACCTTTGCCCCCCCTCCCCCATTCCTACACACACACCATGGAGCCCAACAAGGGGAGGCAACAATCATGCCAGGGATAATATTGCTGGTGATCCAAGAGGTAGTGAGGAAGTATTCACCACAAGGGGACCCAGACAAGGGTGACTCCAGGATGATAAGAGAGCCACTATGCCCTCCCCCCCCCGTGTCCATTTGAGGTTAGTCAACATGTGACTAGCCAACTGACCTGGGCTACTCATCTAGCCAGAACAGGGTACCAAAGTGGTATGTTGCTAACTTCAAGGTGCACCGTAGAGCATAGCTTAATCCCCAGGACTCCTGTTCCCCAAGATTATGGGACGCATTACACGCCAAACACGTGGGGAGGTAAAAACACTGCCTGAGACGAGGGATGGGAGGGATGAGCAACATCATCGGCAAGCATAAGGGGTGCTTAGTCCACGAAGTCGACACACACCGAATCCTTCAAAGGCAAGTACGCCTCCAAAGTAGGTAACACCGCTACCCGCATTTCAAGCCTCACCACCACATCAAGGTGACCCATCCTCTCAGCAGGAAGCAACTTTATAAACATTTGCTACAGCAGCCTTCGGAAGTTTACCTTTCAGCTAAATAGGAAACTTTACATATTTAAGTCCCAGTTCCCCAGTAGAGAGAAAGAAGTCTTTAAAGGAAAGATGGAAAAGGAACAAAAAAAGAAATAAAAAAGATGTAGAAAGTGGGACAAAAGAATAAAGTCGTCATGCAGCACATTGTTAAGACAGAAAAGGTAGCTTGATTTGTGTAGCCTTATGATGATAAACTGTCGAAAGAGGGGAAAAAGGTTAGAGTTGCCATGGAGCACATTCTTGGGACAGAAAGGATAGCTTGATTTGGTCAGTTTCATGAAGACATACTGCATAACAGATTCACTGCAGCACTGATGTCTTCCTGGACTGATGGTAGCTGCATCTTTACTCAGTGCAATGAACTGCATTTTTGTCTTGGTTCCTTTTCTTGTGTGTGTGTGTGTGTGTGTGTGTGTGTGTGTGTCATTAAACTTTGTGTCATACTGGTGCCATTTTCCTTCCAGTCTGGATCAGGTGGTGATTGGCGTGTGTACGTGAACCAGATGTACGCCAAACAGATGATGATATTCCAGTCTACATGGCGGAGCTCAGGTTTCACAAACACGCCCACCCTCTTCCCAGATAAGACATTAAATCTGCATGGAACTACCATCAATGTAATTATTATTATTATTCTTTTAATTTGTCTTTTCAAACCTTTCAGGCAAAGAAAGCCATTTTTACCTGCATCATGGGACGACAGGTATGGAAGAGAGTTGTTGTTGTTCTTGTTGGAGAGGTTACGAGCCCACCTTACTCCACACCCCTTGACAATACCATCGTTCTCTACCTGCCCCATTTATTATGTAATTCCTCATATCGGGTACTTAAGATAAATCTGTTCCTACCGTGACTGCTGTCCGATTTAAAACGCCTGTCTTCTCGGAATGCTCTCGTTTTGACTTATTCCACTACTTTCCTCTCTTGTCCCACTCAGGCCTTCTGTCTACTTTTTTATTGTTGGGCTTTCACTTGCACCTGGTTTGTCAAATGATAACAGTGATCATCACAGCCTTTACTTTACCCAGTATGCCTCACTGTGCACCATGACTCTAGCCGATTTTAACAGTAATAATATCTTGAAAACCGAAATTGCCATTAACTAGTTTAGTAACCCACCACATGACAAGCTCATCCGTCTTGTGCATGTGACCTCAGCATAAAAAAAAAAAAAAGGTGAGCAAATATTGACATTCAACTTTGGCTGTACATTAGTTTTGGGTCAAGATCAGTTGAAGCCATGCATAGCATATCAAGTTCTATAAATTTACGACGTTTGTTGACCGTAGCTCAATTCTACTTTGATTTTTTACATTGTGCACTCAGTGAACCCAAACTACTTTCCATTGGCCCCTAGGCGACCGCAGAAACTACGGGCCCAAATGGGCCATAGTCATTTCAGACCTGCTCCCCGACCCTGGCCATGTCTCACAAAAATTAAAAGTCCGTACCTTAAGCGGTTTCTGAGAATCTGCGAATAGACTGTTATTATAGTTATTTGGTTGTAATTGGAAAATCAGTACTAGGAACTGGATGATCCTGGGTCATATGAAACCACAAGCTGGGAGACTCAGATGGCGAAGTAGGATGGGCGAAGCTTAGAAACTGAGTGAATATGAGCAATTTGCTTCTTTTTGAGAAAGAATAATAATAATAATAATAATAAAAAGAGTAATATAATTCACCTCTGGTGCGGTGTTATAACAATAAAATAATATTAATAATAATTATTATTATTAGAAGTAGTAGTTAGTAGTTGAAGTATGCCTTCGCCCACCTATGGTGGAGGAGGCATCAAGTGACTGGTCAGTCCGTCAGTGGGTGCGGGGTTGGGTGCATGCATTTGTGGGTCCATGTGTACATAACACTCTTGTAGGTGGAATATCTCCTGGATCCCATTGACGGATTTCCACCAAACCATTGTGGGTGATGCAATATGAGGAGATAATGAACTGATTAGGTCAGCAAAATCAAGGGATCAATGGTCATCGTCATGTGGGATCAACTTAGTTTTTTTGTTTTATTTATGTGTCCGACTCTGGGTAAAGGCTTCACAGCCTGCTATCAAGGCCCTGCAATCATCCTACATACCATACACCTCTACATGTCACCACTTCGGTGCTAACACCCACCGTCCATATTGAATACAGGTTAGGACTGTCTCATACAGGACTGGTGTATTTGTATTAGCGGGGGTAATTTTACGACATGTCGTCAGGTCTTCTGGTAGATCAGTAAAGCCTGATTTAATGAAATTCAAATCCTTAAACTGTTCCTTGCCCCAGCGAGGATTTGGACCTGGGTCCGTTAGGACTGCAAGCCACCTCCCTACCAATCTAAAGTTGGATGCCTGGTTCATCTGCAATGAAGAGGAGATGGCCAAGTTCCTGGGGTCGAACTTCTTCATGGGAATCGTGGATATGTTGACCATCAGGCACTATTGGAGAACTTCTGCGCTCCGTGACTATCCACGATTCTGGCGAGTCATGAGTGAGAGACGTTTCAGGGGGATCCTGAAACACTTCCATGCCTTCAACTTGCTCGCCATACCCCAGGACAGTCAAGATCGGCTCATCAGAGTTCGCAGTCACTTACCTACCCCAGGAGAAACTCAGCCTCGACGAGGGCTTGCTGGGGTGGAAGGGGTGCCTCAGCTTCAGGGTGTACAACCCCATGAAACCCTCGAAGTATGCCATCAAGTTGTACATGCTGGCTGAGTTTTCCTCGGGGTACATCTGGAACTTTGAGGTGTGTACAGGGCAGAAGAAGACTGGAGAACACCACTTGTGGCCTCATAGAACTGCTGAAGGACCAGGGATACAAAGTTTTAATGGACAACTACTATCCCTGTGCAAACATCTCTTCAATGCAGGAAACTTTGTGTGTGGAACCCTACACCTGGCAAGAGGAGCACCGAAGCAGCTGCAGGCCATCGCCAGGGCCAAGAGCTTGCCAGAGGGGGGGGGTGTGGCAGTAAGGCAAAAGGACAATGTAATGGTGTTGCTGGGGAAGGACAAGCACACCGTCAATATGCTCTCCACCTTCCACAGCACAGACACCATCCAAAAGCAGATTCGAGGGAAGACCAGGGCCCCTGATGAGAGGATAACCAAGTGGAGAAACCCTTCGTGGTGGAGAACTAAAACCAGCACATAGGTTGGGTGGATCATTTTGACCAAATGGTCCAGTATTACCCCATCCAAAGGCAGACTGTGAAGTGGACCAAGGAAATCATGTTTTACTTCATCCAGATGGCCATCTTCAATGAGATTGCCTTATATGAGAAGTGCTCACACGGGACAGTCAGTCTGCTCGGCTTCTTGGAGGAGATCATCCTCAGGCTCCTCCAGTTCAACGAAGCAGAGTGGCCCACGTCAGGGCACGTCATCCACCACACCTCTGACCTTCCAACCCGATGGCCAGTAGCACCTCTAGCTGGCACTCTGCAGGCACTTCCGGCACCCACGGCAGCACAAGCACAGGTGTCAACACCACCATCTCCTGCAGGAGCACCAGCATGGGTGCCGACACCACCACCACCTGCAGGACCGGCAAGGGTGCCGACACCACCTTCACCTGCAGGACTACCATGAGTGCCGATACAACCACCACCAGCAGTTCCTGCTCCGTCGGGAGAACCTGCTGCCGCTGCCAGGCCAGGCCCTGCAGTTGCACCTCCAGGAAGGCAGGACCAGGGAACGCCAGGAGAACATCCAACCAAGCATCGATGAGTCATCGATGACACAGTCCAGTGCACACTGGGCCATCGACAGGAGAGGATCCCAACCGGAAGTGGCTGCGGTGTGCCTTGTGTGCCCTGGTGAAGATGAGGGACATCAGTCACATGTGTCCGGTTTGTGATGTGCCGCTTTGCATGGGTGATTGCTTCGAATTGTATCATGCCAATCGAAGTATTCCCTAGTTGAGCGTACACTCACAAACACACACACACACAACACACACCAACACACAAACACACCACACACACTGACACAATACATAACTCCTCATCTTCCTGCCAGCAGCTCAACATCGCTGGAGGAAGTGAGTTTTCCATATTTTGTTTATTTGTATATAGACCTAATTCTGTATTTCTATATTCTTCACACAAATAAACATTGTCTTCTACATATACACACATGAAATGAAAAAGTACAGCTTCAGTAACAGTAACTAACAAAAAGACTGGTGGTCATGTCGAGGTTCTGAAAGCACTAAAAAAAAAAAAAACCTAGGATATTTTACATGCAGACTTTGAATTAAAAAGAAGAAAACCTCTAGTGAGCGAACATATGTCAGTACGGGTGAGGCAGGGAAAACTGACAGTGCACTAAGAGGTAGGTTGCTCTTTTTCGTCCAGGTAAATAGTTGCATAGATGTTCTGACAACATCATGAGGAAGCATATATAACTAAACATCTGTACAGGACAAAAAGAAATAAAAAAAAACTTGGGAACATATTTCTTTGGTAAAGGCGGGGGAAGAGAGTGTTTTTTCCTCGCTTGCGGTAAAACATGCAACACGCTAGAAGGAGTATACTACATTTTTCATCCATTTACTCGAAAATTATTGGACGTATCGATTTGCTGAAAGAACCATGATAAAGCGCAGTCAATTCTACGTATGTTAATAACATAACAATGTCATAGGCTTCATGAGAAGTCGTTGTTATGTAGCCGGGAATATAACGGTTATTGTGCGCGCATGACGGAAGTGCAGCGCAGGCGTGGGTACCCAGTAGTTTTTGCGATTTACTCGGAAACTATGAGGCGCATGAAAAATTTGCGAATACCATGAGAAACCCCATAAAATTCTACACAAAATTATGAAAACAAAACAAAACATTACCTCTGCGAGAAAACTTTTGCGCTAGAACTTCCTGAACGAAAATCAATTTCCGGTATGAAATGACTTTAAGATTTTAGCCATTTTCTCGAAAACTGGAAATCGTATCACAAATCGACAAATATCATTAGAAAGCTGATGAAATTCTCTTTCTAAACATCCAATAACAATTTTCTGTATGATGGAAAACATTCGAAACATATTGGGAAGTGAGATTGATGTTCCAAAATTTTTATTCACACCGACCTAATATACTTCTATTCGTTATTTTTTTTATTGTTTTTTTTTTTTTGCTTATCAGCTAGAACAAACATCGGCGAATAAGATGATATAGGTTTCATGACAATTTAAATATGTTTGGGTTGCGAAAATAAGGCGAGAATACATGATTTCAGAGGCACGCAAGGGGGCTGGTGGAGCGGGGATAGTGGAATAAAATCATGCACCATAAACTTAATTAAAAAAAACTTACCGTGTGCAAGAGGGTCAAGAGCATCGATGAACTGGTCCCTCAGAATGAATAGCCAACAGGTTAGGTGATGCTCCAGGGTACATCTTATGTGCCATACTCTCCAGGTTATGAGCAAGGTGCTGTAGGGACTCTCCTCAAGCCAATACACGGGTCCGGAATCTTGCTCTGTAAACCTCGGTCTGGTACCTGGTTCCATATCTGTGCTCCAGCACTTCTACTAAGGATTGATAACTGTCCCTCTCCTCTGCTGACATCTGGCCTAGAAATTCCATTGCTGCACTCTTGAGGCTAGTAGCAAGCTGTACTGCCCACTGCCTATCATCCCAACCATTCTGATTTGCAAGTAACTCAAACTGCACCCAGTAAGCTTCTCAAAAGACTTGCCATCATATTCCTGAGGTTTCTTTGTAACCTGAGCTCCATTATAGCCATGCAGCTCACTAGTTTGGGGCCTAAATACTGGGGCATCATAATTAAGACCAGGACTTAAAACTCCTACATTCTGATTATCCACCTCTGTAATCCTACTTTTAGATGTTTGAGATCCATCAGTCTTCACCATACAATCTGTTTTTTTTTTTTTTTCACATGCTTCTTGTAAACTAACGTGAGGCTCAGCAGTGCAGTATTTCTCTACAGCCTGAATTCTTTCATTAATTGTCTTCATATGGCCATCTACATGCTTCAGTTGGTCATCAACATGCTACAACTGGACGTCTTCATTCTGTCTGCATGCCGTCACATTATTGCTTATCTCATACTTCTGCTGCCGTAGCTCAGTGTATACTTCCTCCTTTAGCTGTTCCTGTTCTTCCTTCATTTCCCCCATGAAAGCATCCAGCTGTCCTTGCATCCTCAGTTGTAACTCCCTGTGTTGCTCCTGTAATGCCTCTAGCTGTTCACTTTGTGCTAATAATAATTGCTCTTTGATTTCATTACTGAACTCTTTCTGTTCTTCACTTTGGGCCTGTTATTGTTCTTTGAATTCTTTCTGTCCTTCACTTTAGGCCTGTACTTGTTCTATGAGTTCTTTCTGTCCTTCATTCTGTGCTTGTAGTAGCTTCCTAATTGCAGCCAACGATGCCTCCTCTTGCCTAGCCTGGCCTCTTCTTTTTTTTTTATGTGTCCTGCTCTGAGCAAAGACATCAGGGCCTATTTCTCGGGAGCAGTGGCCTATCCCAAAGCCCAATAGTGCTCCTACAGTTCCACATGTCACCACTTCGGGGCTAACACCTACTGTCTATAATGAATACATGCTATGATTGTCTCTTACGGGACTGATGTACTGCTATTAACGGGGGTATTTTTATGACACGTTGGCGGGTCTTCTGGTAGATCAGGAATGTCTGCTTTGTATGAAATTCAAAACCTTAAACTGTTCCCTGCCCAAGCCGGGATTCGAACTTGGGTCCACTAGGACTGCAGGCCGTCTCTCTAACAATTCAGCCACCGCCTTCCCTGCTGCTTCCATGTCAAAGATTTTACTCAATGCAGCACTTTTCCAGTGATCCACACTCCTGACACCACTGCTATATCCAAGTCCCAAACTGCCACAGGCTCCAATAGTAGTATAGAAAGGATGTCGCCCAGCGAGTTGTTCTTCTTATTGTCAGCCTTTTGGTGTGCAACAATGAGATCAGCTCAGGCGCTGTAATAAACACTGGCTTCATAAGTTCACTCTCTTTATTTTCAAACAAATTACACTTAATGCTTGCCAACTTCACTTCGCTGTTTTCACAAGTACTGGAGCTATACAATCTGCACTGACTCTGAACTGACACTGAACTAAACTCATACTGAACTGAAACTCCTCTAGTCCCTTCCCCATCCTTATACGAGTTTCCTAAATACTAGAATGATCTAGAACATTCTTGGAACAACTACCGACTCAGAGACATCCAAAAGATCCAGAGTTCTCCTACATTACATAACACCCAAAATTATTTAGCACACAAACAACGAAAGGGAGGTAGCCGAGACAGGATGACACACTCCCAATTTACTCATCCACACACACATTCATTCGCATCTTAGCCCCAAGGAGAGAAGGGACAGTTCCCCACAGCACCACACTGAATGAGGGTCAACTGTGCAGTACAATCAGCGACATCCTCAGAAGGGCCAGACAGCAGAGCTGGTTTACCCCTGCCACATCATAATGGACTCATCCCATTACCCTTACTCTGAGAGATATAATTACATAATTTTAACAGTCACATAAATTAAACATTATAGAGAAAGAGAGCATGAAAATGCATATTTTCGCAAAATAACTCACTCAAAATAGCCGGCTACCTGGCAACTCTGACACATAATGGAAAAATATTTGAGGCACAGAGTCCTCCATTACTGCCTAGCTAGCAAATATCACTTCTCAATATTATCTTAGTAAATCTTGTAGGATGAGATCCAAAGAGCTAAATACTACTACTGCTACTACTACTCAGTGAGTCTATCCTGAGGTATCAACACCTCGCATATGCCAGCATTGAGATAATGCGGATTTTACACTGGGATAGTGGAGTCCATTATGAAAGTAATATTTCTTTTTTATTTCTTTCAAATTGACATGCATATTGCAAGACTGAGTAGGCAGTTTCCATGTTTGCTCTGGATGCACAGGAAGAAACTGCACATCTCATTTATTATCAGTAGTAGTTGTTGTTGTATTAGTAGTAGTAGTAGTATGATGATGATGGTTATTATTATTAATATTACTACTGTATTATTATTATTATTATTACTGTCATCATTATTTTTACTATTACTATTATTATTATCATTATTATTGTTATTATTACCGTACTACTACTACTACTACTATTATTATTATTATTGTTATTATTATTATCTTATTATTATTATTCGGGAGATGGCTGATCGAGTTGAGCAGAGGGTGTTGCGATGGTTTGGGCATATGGAGAGAATGTATGATGAGCGATTGGTGAAAAAGATAACTAGATCTGATGTGAGAGGCGTAAGGCTGAGAGGAAGACCACGAATAGGATGAATGGACAGTGTGAAGAGAGCGTTGGATGCGAGAGGGTTGTCTGTTGAGCAAGGAAGAGTGGCTGTGCGTGATAGAAATGAATGGAGAGAAATTGTGAATGAATGAATAAATAAATGATGACGCAGCCCTGAGGGGATATTCTCCTGCATTTTGTCTGATCAGCTGATCAGGTCAGATGCGGGTAAGGGGATGGGTCCATTATGATGTGGCAGGGGTAAACCAGCTTTGCAGTCGGGCCCTGCTGCGGATGTCACTGACTGCACTGTGTGGTTGACCCTCGTGCGGTGTGGTGCGGTGAGGATCTGTCCCTTCTCCCCTCTTGGGCTAAGATGCGAATGAATGTGTATGAGTGGATGAGTAAATTGGTAGTGTGTTGACCTGTCCCGGATACCTCCCTTTTCTTGGGGGAAGCAGCCTAGGTATATAGATAGATTATTATTATTATTATTATTGCTGTTATTATTTTTAGTGGTAGGTGGTGGCAACCATCATCCACACAAGTGATTTAGTGTTGTTGAATTCTTCCTTCACATATATCATTTATTTTCTGTCTGCCCTCCTCTCCTCCTATTTCTCCTATCTTTCCGGCTACTTTTTATCACCCTTATTTCCTTTCCAGCTGCTTTTATGTTAAGTGACAAGCATAATAATTTCCTCTAAACCAGGAAACAATTATCAGTGCTGGGTGGTAACCATATAGCCAACCCATGCATGTTACCTTCATGTCACCAAGTGGGTTGGCGCAGGGTTAGTGACCTTTCCCGTAAAACAACTGTCTCAAAGACAAACGGCGACACCTTATGGGATTATGTCGTCTGGCTATAGACTGATAGATAGACAATAATAATAATAATAATAATAATAATAATAATAATAATAATAATTATTATTATTATTATTATTATTATTTATCATTATTATTATTATTTTAGTTATTTATTTGTTTAACCCCGTAACCGCGGGTCATCACTTTCATGATGATCGGGTGCAATGGATCACACCGCGGGGAGTCACTTGAGTGACTCTGTGTTATTTTTTATTCCCCCAGGCTTTCAGGTGGTGACTTGTATCATCTATCAGCACTGCCAATGTCCAACAATAGTCAGAGCTGCTAATGTCATCAGTACTCCCATCCATTGTTGACAATTTAGCCATTTTCCCCCATTCTAGACTGCCCTCCTTACCGGTAATCCCCTCCATTACCCTCTCGTGTCGTCTGCTCAGCCACTCTCCGCTAAGTAAATCTTCCCCGGATTATTCCACTGTTTTCATCCATTGAAATGAGCCCTATGCCCTATTCTTATACAAAATAATATATATATATATAAA
>JAGKTI010001462.1:46337-62796 GCA_018397915.1 Birgus latro | reverse complement strand
TATATATATATATATATGCCTTATAATTACACTGAGCATCAGAATATCCCACCTTTATACACTCGCTAGGAATGTTTTGACTGAGAATATATTTATGTACTAAAGTTATAATTTTCAACTAATATTATACCCGTTTCCACTTAATGCTAATATTTACATATTCACTGGCCTTATAATTACATTGAACGTCAGGATATCGCATACTCACTAGGAATGTTTCGACTTAGAATATATTTATGCACTAAAACAATAATTTTCAACTAATATTATACCTGTTTCCACTTTCAACTAATATTATACCTGTATCCACTTAATACTAATATTTACATATTCACTGGCCTTATAATTACACTGAGCGTCAGAATATCGCACCTTTATACAATCACTAGGAATGTTTCGACTTAGAATATATTTATGCACTAAAATAATAATTTTCAACTAATATTATACCCGTTTCCACTTTATACTAATATTTACATATTCACTGGCCTTATAATTACACTGAGCGTCTGTATGTCGCATATTTTCCTGAGAATGAGCGACCTATCGCTATCACACCATCTCAGAACTGCATCATTGTGTGGTATTCCCTGAAACAGGGGTGAATGCATAGACCCACGTCACACTCAACGCACTTATGGCGGGTGTCTTTTCTCTGAGTGTTGGGTCTCAGTCGGGAATTACCACACACATGACACCTATGTTGGGGCCTAGGTCTGTTTGGCTGTGGAGGGATAGGAGTGGCAAAGTGGCGACCGGAAATTATCAGGGGAGTTTGGACGGTAGGGGCAGTGCGGGATCGTTGCTGAGTTCGCTCCTCACCATACTTGGCTATAATTTCCCTGCCAAGCTCCCTGATAAACCTTTCAAAGGTTTCCTGCACACCTGTTGTCATGGCATACAGGCAATTTAGGGCAGTTATGTCGAGCAGGTGAAAGAGCTATTTGTACCACTTCATCGTGGTCCTGGCACACTCAGCACTCGATATCATAGAGTCTGACTGGTCCACGAGTCGCAGTGTCTCAGTAACACAGAGAGTAGGCCTGCATGCTCTCCAATACAAGTTTCTGTAACTGTCAACACCAAATTACATGCACGCTACACACTACACTTCCTTTACAAAATCAGTAAAAAAATGGCGCACGTAAACCAAGCCTTGGAGTCCCCGGGGGGGGAGGACCATAAATGCCCCCACCATCCGCCCCTCTTCCGGTGACGACTCACGGAGCTGCCTGGAAACACTGTCTGACTCACTCCTTCTTCATTTATGTAACATTCGCTCTGTTGAGCACCACCTCTTCTCCTCTAAACCTCACCTTCTCTTTCTCTCTGAGACTCAGCTGTCTGAGGCAACTGACAGTAAACCCTTTTCTGTATCCTCCTACTTTCTCTATTTTCATTTCAAAGCCAAAGGTGGCTGTTGCGTAAATGTACGCAACGATCTGTCTTGCTCTCGTGTTCCTGAACTTGATTCTTCTGAATTCTCTACTCTCTTGCTTCGGCTTTCCTGTCATTCTCTGACAAAATATATCTGTGCTGTTTACTTATCTCCTAATTCTACTGACTATCAAAAATTCTTTGACTATCTTACTTCCACGATCGAACGCATTCTATCCATTTCTCCTTTCCCTGAAATCTCCATTCTAGGAGATTTCAATGTTCACCACCACCTTTGGCTCTCCTCTCCTTTCACTGATCCACCTGGTGAACAAGCCTACATCTTTTCTATCCTTATTGAGCTAGAGCAGCTTGTACAACACCCTACCCGTATCCCTGACCGCCTTGGAGAGAGTTCCAACATACTTGACCTTTTCCTAACAATTAATCCTTCTGCTTACACTGTTCATCTTTTCTCTCCGTTGGGCTCCTCCGATCATAACCTTATCACCTTAACCTGTCCTATTGCTCCAGTACGGCCTGCGGACCCTCCAAAGAAACGCCGCCTGTGGCACTTTGGGGCTGCAGGTGGGGAGGCCCTCAGGCAGTACTTCTTTGATTTTTCTTGCAATGATTATTGCTTCCATGGCCGGGAGCCATCTGAGTGTCCCTTGCGCATTACGGAGATTATTCTCTCAGGCATGGAAGCATACATTCCTTTCTCATATCCTCTGACTAATGCAAGAATGCCTTGGTTTAATCACGCTTGTTCTAATGCTGTCCGCAACAAGGAGAGGGCCTATAAAAGGTCCCGGAGTCTACCCACCCCTGAATCACATCGTTTTTATATTTCTGCCCGGAATCGTGCTAAGTATGTTCTTCGCTCTGCTAAAAATAATTTCATCCGTGCTAAATGTCCTCAACTCTCCAACTCGAATTCTTCTCGCTCCTTCTGTCACCTCGCCAAAAACCTTTCTAACAACTTTACCTCATCATCCTTCCCTCCTCTTTTCTACTCTGATGGCTCTGTAGCTATTTCTTCTACTGATAAAACAGGTCTCTTCAGTCAGACTTTCTCCTTCAATTCCACCTTAGACGACTCCGGTGCTGTTCCTCCATCACTTCCCACCTCTGACTTCCTCATGACTGACATTAAAATTTCTTCAGCTGATGTATTTTCTGCCATCACTGGCCTCAGTACTAACAAGGCATATGGGCCTGATGGAGTCCCTCCTGTTGTCCTCAAAAACTGTGCTTCTGTGCTTACACCCTGCCTAGGTAAACTCTTTCGCCTTTGTCTCTCAACTTGTACCTTTCCTTCTTGCTGGAAGTTTGCTCTCATTCAGCCAGTCCCAAAGAAGGGTGACCACTCCCAGCTCTCTAACTATAGTCCAGTAGCTTTAACATCCTGTGTCTCAAAAGTTTTTGAGTCAATTCTTAACAGAAAAATCTTAAAGCATCTTTCCTGTCACAACCTTCTTTCTGATCGTTAGTATGGGTTCCGTCAGGGACGCTCCACTGGCGATCTTCTCACCTACCTTTCAGACTCTTGGTCATCCTCCTTTCGGGACTTTGGCGAAAGCTTTGCCACTGCACTTGACATCCCAAAGGCTTTCGATCGTGTCTGGCATAAATCTTTGATTTCCAAACTGCCCTCCTACGGTTTCTATCCTTCTATCTGTGCCTTCATCTCTAGCTTCCTTTCTGGTCTTTCTATGGCCTCTGTTGTAGACGGCCATCGTTCTTCTCCTAGACCTATCAACGGTGGTGTTCCTCAGGGCTCTGTCCAATCACCAACTTTCTTTCATTTATTCATCAATGACCTTCTAAGCTGTACATCTAACCCTATCCACTCATACGCTGATGATTCCATCCTTCACCTTTCCATTCGGTTTCCGCAACGTCCATCTCAGCAGTTACTTCAACAAAAAAGGGATGAGGCTATGGCACACCTAATGTCTGACTTGGCTTGTATCTCTGATTGGGGTAAAAAAATAATCTTGTTATTTTTAATGCATCAAAAATTCAGTTTTTACACTTGTCAACCCGACAAAATCTTCCTCACGATTACCCACTAATGTTTAGTAATGTCCAGCTCAGTCCTGCATCATTCTTGAACATGCTTGGGGTTTCATTCTCTCAGGATTTGTCTTGGGAAGAACAAGAGATTAGGTGTGCTAAACCGACTCCGAACTTTCTTTACCCCTGCACAGTTGTTGACTTTGTACACTGGTTTTGTTCGCCCGTGTATGGAGTGCAACTCTCATCTGTGGGAAGGCTCCCCACATGCAGCTCTTCTCAATAGGGTGGAGTCAAAGGCCTTTTGTCTCATTAACTCTCCTCCTTTTACTGATTCCCTTCAACCTCTGTCTCCTCGCTGCACGGTTGCATCTTTATCTCTCTTCTATCTTTACTTCAACGGTCACTGTTCCTCTGAACTGTCTGCTTGCATCCCTGCACCTCTACAATGGGCACGTAGTACCCGTCTAGCAGCAAACTCTCATCCCTTTTCTGTCCAACTCTCTAATGGAAGAGTTAACCGTTACTCCCAGTCCTTCATTTATGCAACTGTTCAACTCTGGAACTGTCTTCCTCTGCCTGTATTTCCTACTTCCTATGATCTCCAGTCTTTCAAACGCAGTGTGTCCATGCATCTCGAAATGAATGGATCTTGAATTTGGCTCTTTTGTATTGTTTTTGCTTTTTCCTGGAATGAACAGTATTCGGGACTATGGCCTTTGGTTCCTTCCTCCATGCATAAACAAAAAAAATAAATAAAAATATTGATGTTATAATCCAGCACACACTCAGGTTTCCAGCCTGCTCTCGCTGCGGTAATCCACGGACTCTGTTCGATGCATCAAAGGGCAGTGAACTGTCGATAAGAGGCAGACTTCTCTGTTGTGGTTCCACACTGTTGCTAAGATGTTATTAACCTTGAAGAATACCACCTCATTTCTCTCTAGTTTCTGCCCGACCTTGACAATGTGACGCCGGTTCACCTTTACCGTACCGCAGAGTCCAGTGTCATGCAGGTGTAGATAACGAGCGAGAAGAGGGCTAGTGTACCAGTTATCGAGGTAGAGTATGTGACCACAATGAAGGTACTCTTCAATCATTGTCTTTACCACTGCTCCCGAAAGTCCAATACTGCTATCTTCTATTATGTCTGTCTGTGCACCAGTGTACAAGACTCTGTCTTGCACATAATCAGTCCTACAGTCACACATAAGAAAGATTTTGAATCCAAAACGGTGCCTTTTGCTGGGTATATACTGACGAAAAGAAATATTGCCTTTCCAGAACACGAGACTCTCGTCTATGACAAGGTCTCTATAGGGATAAAATGAGGAAAGGAATTTTTGTCGTAGGTGATGAAAAACCAACCTAATTCTCCTCATCTTGTCTGTGTCATTTACACTAGCAGGATCATCAGCATTGTAAAAGTGGAGGCGGCTTAGAATTTGCTGAAACCGATTACAGCTCATGATCTTACTAAATATCAGCGTCTGCATGAGAGGGTCCATAGTCCAGTATGACGGAATTCTGTTTTTACATAAAATACCGATCAAAAGTATCAGGCAAATAAATGTGAACATCTCTGACAGGGAAACAGGATAATCGTAAATGATCGAATGCCTGCTCCTTGTGTCCAGTCTTTCACTCTCAAGTCCGTGGCTGTTTCCAAACCTTTTGGTTTGTTCTACAGTTTACCCAACAAAAGCCTCACCGAAAACCAGGTGGAAAAAATCCAGCCTGCTTGAGCCACGGTGAATGCCAGGAGCAGTGTAGCCTGCTCGTCCCTGCTCAATGAAGGGGTGAATGATGGGAGAAAAATCACTCCCATCTTCCCAATTCCACGTCACATTGCCCCCATCGTCGCCTTCTTCGGGGTGGGGAGGAGATGATGGTGGGGGAGGTTGGAGAGGAGGAGAGCGGACGGCTTGCCCACTCGCACTCCTCTTCCCTCATCCTTTACCTTACCCTTACGACCTTGGGGAACATCAGGGGGCTGTGGGGAGGAAGTTGAGGAATATTGGGGAGCATATTGGGGAGCATAAGACGTGTTGGGGAGTGGTTCCCCCTCACCTCCCCGCTCCATCCCCACACCACGTGATTCACCCCGCTCACTCACCGCCGCACCTCGTGAACTCCGCTGCCTCACACCACCACGTGAACGCAATGACTCACTCCTGCCACTCTCCCTTTCATTAACCATCCCTACACTTTCTCTTTCACTTCTCACTCTCTCCACACCACTTCCGGCCTCCCCAAACAAGACACTAGGCCAGGGGTTCTCAACCTGGGGTACGCGTACCCCCAGGGGTACTTGAGAGGAATTTTGGGGGTATGTGACAGGTTTCTCAAAATACTTCGGTTTTGAATAACTGCAAACCTGTTTGTAGAAAGTGGCTTACATGTGCTAGGCTAGATGTGTCCTCCACTAGAACCAGGACACTAAGTGACAACGCTAACAAGGAAACTCTTGGAGTTATGTCATTTGAGAGAAAGCTCTCTTGGACTACACTTGCCACACAACCTTGCAAACCCATAATACAGTAGTCACCCTTTAAACCTAATAAACTAAGTCAATAAACCATGCATTTCTTTTTACCCTTCCTGATGCTGCATTGTGGGTAAGGGGTACGTGACCAATACTGAAAGACTTCAAGATTAAAAAGGTTGAGAACCCCTGCACTAGGCCCATACCTGAGTGTACGACGTGCTGTCCTCTCGGGGCCACGATGGGTGATAATCTCGCGGCCGTATCACGTGGCAGCACGTCCCACGGTTCCCTCCTCGTCCTTGTTCTCGCTTTCCCCCTCCACATCACGTAGGGGCTGGAGAGGGGTTGTAGCACAATGTTTTGGTGCTGGCTGGCCCTCCCTAGCAGCGTGATACATGACATAGTGCCACTTCCTTGGTGAAGGGACCTTCTCATCACTGCTACTACTTTCTTCCTCCTCTGGATGGATGTAGTCTTTGTCAACCACTTCGTCATCGAGTGGCAAATCACTGCCGCCTGTGAAGGCGTCCAGGATTGCCTGAATTTCCTGCTTTGAGAGACCTCAGTGAGCCATGTCTGACCTGTCACTGCTAAGAGGTGAGTGAACGAGGTGCGCACGGGGTCGCCGAGTTTCCCTGCCAGGTGGCAGGTAGGGGAAGGTTGTCTGCGCCTACGTACCCAAAATCAAGCGCGAAATTTGAAATATGTGCAAATTATGAACCTTGCAATTGCGCGACGTACTGGTATGTCGATGGGTGTAGGTGTGACAAAATGTCGCGATGTACCCATATGTCGACGGGACGCCTCGGGTTAAAATTTCTTCAGCTGAAGTGTTTTCTGCCATCACTGGCCTCAGTACTAACAAGGCATATGGTCCTGATGGAGTCCATCCTGTTGTCCTCAAGAACTGTGCTTCTGTGCCTAGGCAAACTCTTTCGCCATTGTCTATCAACTGGTACCTTTCCTTCTTGCTGAAAGTTTGCTTTCATTCAGCCAGTCCCAAAGAAGGGAGACTATTCCCAACCCTTTAACTAGCGTCCAATTGCTTTAACACCCTGTGTCTCAAAAGTTTTTGAGTCTATTAACAGAAAAATTTTAAAGCATCTTTTCTGTCACAACCTTCTTTCTGATCGTCAGTATGGGTTCTGTCAGGGACGCTCCAATGACGATCTTCTCACCTACATTTCAGACTCCTAGTCATCCTCCTATTGGGACTTTCGCGAAAGCTTTGCCATTGTATTTGACATATCAAAGGCTTTTGATCGAGTCTGGCATAAATCTTTAATTTCTAAACTGTCCTCTTATGGTTTTTATCCTTCTATCCGTGTCTTCATCTATAGCTCCCTTTCTGTTCGTTCTATAGCCGCTGTTGTAGACGGCCATCTTTCTTCTCCTGGATCTATCAACAGTGGTGTTCCTCAGGGCTCTGTCCTATCACTGACTCTCTTCCTTTTATTCATCAGTGGTCTTCTAAGCTGTACATCTAACCCTATCCACTCGTATGCTGATGATTCGACCCTTCATCTTTCCATTCGGTTCTGCAGCGTCCATCTAAGCAATTATTTCAACAAACAAGGGATGAGGCTATGGCACACCTAATGTCTGGCTTGGCTCGTATCTCTGTATGGGGTAAAAATAGTCTTGTTGTTTTTAATACATCAACGACTCAGTTTTTACACCTGTCAACCCGACAAAATCTTCCACATGAGTACCCACTAATGTTTAATAATATCCTTGAATATCCTTGGGGCTTCATTCACTCGGGATTCATCTTGGCAAAATCATATTACATATCTTGTAAAATCTGCTTCCAAGACATTATGTGTGTTAAGCCGACTCCATACCTTCTTTACCCATGTACAGTTCCTGACTTTATACACGGGTTTTATTCGCCCATGTGTAGAGTATAGTCCTAATGTGTGGGGAGGTTCCCCACATACAGCTCTTCTCAATAGGATGGAGTCAAATGCTTTTCATCTCTTTCACTCTCCTCCTCTTACTGATTCCCTTCAACCTCTGTCTCTTTGCCGCACTGTTGCCTCTTTATCTCTTTTCTATCACCACTTCCATGGTCACTACTCCTCTGAACTGTCTGCTTGCATCTCTCCACTTCTACGACGGGTGTGTAGCACCTGTCAAGCAACAAACTCTCATTTATTTTCTGTCCAACTCTCTAATACAAGAGTTAACCATTACTCCCAGTCTTTCATTTATGCAACAGGTCATCTCTGGAACTGTCTTCCTCTGTCTGTATTTCCTACTTCCTATGACCTCAAGTCTTTCAAACGCAATGCGTCCAGGCATCTCAAAATGAACGGATCTTGAATATGGCTCTTTTCTATTTTTTTTTTCTTGGATGGGACTGTTTTGCAGGTTCCTAGCCTTTTGTTCCTTCTTCCTCACTTAAAAGAAGAAAAAGCAATGAACTTCACATTTGCTCCAGATAAACTCACCCATTATAAATGCATTGTCATTCACAGTTCTTCTGCTTCACTCATAACACATCAGTCTTCGCAATTTGTCCAGATTCATCACCATCACATACTTCAGCATCAGGTCTATACATAGCATCTGACAACTGTGCTGCACTTACACCATCTTTGTCCACCTTAGCTACAAAAAACCAGTATGCCATCCTCAGTCATAATCATTAGGAATCACAACCACTACCCAAGGTTGATTTAAACATGGGTACACGTAATGACTTTACTTAAGTTTGAAATCATGCAACTGAACAATCAAACAATGAAGCACTGGGAAGGATAATATAGTTTGAGCATCTTCAATCAGTGTTATGTGTATAGCCAAACTCCACCTATTGGCTATGCACAAACTACAAGTTAAGACTGCAAACGTAGAATCATTATTCACAGTTGGAAAAGCAGTAAACATTCAAGTGAGGCCCCCTTAATGGAAGTTGTACATTTTTATATTATGTAAATAATGTAAATATAATTTATATAAACAAAAAAGAATGAAATTATGGGGTCACATATAGTGCATATGTAAGTAATATGCATATATCCATTTTATATGACAATATGAACAAATCTCTTACATATGTATATAAAGAGCAAGTATGTAACTGATTCTTCATACATTTGACTACTTTAAACTTGCCACTGTATTGCTGTCATATTACCATTGTATAAATATATGCATATGTCTGTTATATTTACACAACTATGCTACTGCAATACATCACTACTGTATGTTATGTTTCTACAGTGCTATTATGTCACTACAATATTATGATGAATACCATGTATTTACTCAATGTTAGTTCACTATACTCATATCAGTGTACCACGGTACGATATGCTTTGTAAAAATGTAATTTAGACCTATGTAGTAGGTGTGACAGTTTGGCGTGACCGAGCAATATTGACATATAAATAGTTATGGGTATTCATAATTATTTAACAGTTGTTAACATGAAACAATATGTAATAGACAGGTACTTATGTCTGAGTTCTCCAGGAAGAGGTTAGATACACTTCCCCATAACCAGACACTCAAGTATTTCAAACACAGGATGACCTGATGGAACTAGCCATTCACTTGTCGGAAGGGTGCTAGACCCTACGTACATGCACACACACACGTACGCCCACACACTTTAGCCGGAAGTCAGAGAGGGATATAAGTCCCAAAACCAGGAGTAGGAGAATCAGAGAACCAGAGAGAACCACAGAGAGGTATGGAGAGAAGGAGGTTGGGAGTCTAGGCGAGAGTAAAGTAGGAGGATGGCACTAAGTACAAACTGCCACTGACAATACACAGGTCACGTCAAGCTCTGTAACTTTTTCATTCAAGTAACCGTTTCTCAATAAACTACATCGACCCCAGTCTGCCTATTCATCACCTCACCTCACGTACAATATGAAGAGGAGAATGGGACAGAGATGGCCTACACTGACATCTCCAACAGTGCCTCACCAAAACTCTTTATGTCCTAGTGACACTTCCATCAATGATACAACCAAATAACCTCTTTCTGTTTAAACTCTCTCTGCTGTGACTTAAACCGACAGAAGAGCTAGAAATAAGTCAACAGTAGACATCCTGGGCGTGAATCCGGATTGCCCATGCCTCTGAAACTTTGGCAAATGGTCTCAGATATGCATCAGGAGAATGTGAGTAAGAACTTTGCCTGGCACACTGAGCACTGCAATACCACAGTAGTTACTACAGTCACATTGGTCTCCTTTTCCTTTCCAGATAGTGGTGACCAAACCCTTTGCCCAGCAAGGAGGAATAATACCAGTGTGCCAAAAGGCATCTATTGCTGCCTGTAACCCACTGATCATAGCTTTGCCCCAGCTTTGATCAATTCTGCTGGGATGTTACAAGCACTAGCTGCTATACCACTTTTCAACCTAGCCACTGCCTTCTTGATTTCATTTAGAGAAGGCACGGCTTTGTCAATTGATGGGACGGCAATCAATGGTTGTACACCAGCCAGCAAAAGCTCTCCACTGGAAGGTTCAACCATATATAGCTGTTCAAAGTACTCAGCAAAGCAAGCTCTATACTCACTTGCCCCCGACACAAGCCCCCCTCTTGATAGTGTGGTCGTAGGCACTTGTAGAGAAGTCGATTATGGATTATTTAGTACAACCAGAATAAAGTCGTGAGACGTATTATCAATGAGGAGAGTTACAGCAGTCTTGGGTAACTGAGTTTTATTGCACAGTTATCTTGATAGCGATTTACAAACGAGCTTAGCATGACGGCCAGTTTCCCCTTTCTCCTTGCTCTGCCCTAATTGTGCTCTCGGGCATTATCTACCCCCATTCTGATGTGAAGGGCTTCTCTCTACCATTATATACAGGTGGGAGAGAATGTTTGGTGAGGTAGTCGTGTCTGATTAGATATCCAGTGGACTTCCACGTGTCATGAGTTTCTTGGATGTTTGGACTACGAGGATATTTTGAGAAACATCGTATGTTAAGGATTCTTGACAGTCTGGGACAACAGACTGTGTACAGATGCCATGTGAAATCAGACACTACTTACTGTGAACTGACATTCCTAGTGAGAAACTGTGTATGTTACCATCAGACACTACATCCTGTACATGTGTTTATGAGATATCTGCTAATGCCTATATAATATCTACAACCCATCTGCTGTCCGAACAGAGCTAACCTGAGAGGTGGGTCTGGAGTGGAGCTTCTGCACAGCTCGGTAGGTGAGTCGGAGGTCATTTGCATGAAAGCGGTCTTCCACCTCCTCAGCAGTTTCCCTACCATACCTCTCCTTGTCCCGTCTCAGTGAAACCCATGCCCATCGAGACAGAAGTCTATGCTGTTTCCGATCCCCAACCAGTCTGGCAGCACAACTTTCCTCAGTTGTGGTCAATGTCCCCCGTGAGATGAATCCCCTCCTTGATCTCGGTTCGCCTCCAATACATTCATCAGCAGCTGCCAGTGTATCTCATTGCTCAACAGGATCCTCAACAGTACTGAACACTTCAAACCGATTCGAGACTGCCACTGCATACTCATGCATACACTCCTCATCCCTGAGTTTCTCAAGACGGAACCTCTTTTGGTGGCATCCAGAGAATCTCTCTTTTTTGAGTTATAGCCTTAGAGTAGAAACAACAATTTTGTGATCAGTGGCAAGGAACTCTGCCTTCCTGAAAACTCTGAAGTTCTGAAGGATCCTCCAGTGAATACTAACAAGAATATGATCAGTCTCCTTTGCAATCCCTCCAGTATTGGGATACCAAGTCCAGTGGTGAATTTTTGGCTGCTGGAACCAGGACCCAGCAATTCTTACCTCATGGGATTTTGCAAAATCAAGAAGGTAAGAACCACTGGAATTCCTGGTTCCAGAACCATGGAGACCAACACAATGCCTGAACCCCTCCCTGCCAGTGCCAGTAACTGGATTAAAGTCACCCAAGACATGGAGTGTATCCTGAGAGGGGCACTGTTCCACAACAGAGTCAAGTTGGTGTAGAGTAGCTCTTTAATCTTCAAGATCACTCATCTCAGTTGGAGTATACACTGCAGTTAGAGAGATGAAGCCCAAGAAAGTGCTTCAGTCTCACCAGCATCATACGCTCATCAACCGGAGTAACCCTGTCAACACAAGAGACAAAGCGAGCAGCAACTGCGACAGTGACACCCCAGTGATGGGTACCATCATCACAGCCAGGCCAGTAGTATGTGTAACCATCGCTACTGATCCCACCATGCCTGGGTTGCCTCGCTTCAGAGAATGCAGGAATGCTGACCCCCAATTGCACCAACTCTCATGACAACAAAAGCAGTCGATCATCCTTTGAAAGACTTAGAACATTTCAAACCCCCCACCCCCAGTGCTTTCCAGAGGTTAAACCCTCATCTGAAGCCTTGTGCTCATGTGTCCTCAGCACCAGCACAACTCGAACCTTTGAAGGTTTTTCCATCATAGTGCTCCTTGAGCTACTCATGGCAAGAGTGCAGTTCATAGATGGCCAGAACTTGGATAATTCTGCCTGTGACTCCAGAGCTTTAGCAGCTCCTGTCCATCCTGCTTACATCTATCTGCTTTGATGTGGAGATTACCAAAACAATGCCCCCACTTCCAGCCGAACAGTGTTCATATTCGTTATGCCTATTTCCCTCATCAAACATCACCTAATCCCATACTGCCCACTTATCCCCATCTCCCCATCAAAAACTGGCATTAAAAAAAAAAAGAAAAAAATAGTGGGGGCTCATGTCTCCTTCTGAATGATCTAAAAGTACTTTTATTGATCTGCATCGATCTCACAGATCTAAGGGGAGAAAATGTCCGGAAAGATTTCAACTGTCATATTTCTAAAATCATTGCACTGTTGGGGCTGATTTACCGTGTATGTTTTCATATACATGATCTGAATTATCTGTACTTACCTACATAGAATTGGTGGACTTAACTCATCGTGTCCGGATGACATGTATACGTGATGCCCCAGGGATGTCCGGGTGACATGTATACATGATCTAGTGTTTTTTTGTTCACCACACACAGCCACTGGCAACCCTCCTGCACACATCTGAGTCATGCTTCAGTTACCTGCTACCTCCATAATGGTCAAACCTACGCAAAATTTTTTCTCTGTGTCCGGATCCTTGGCTGAGCACCCGCAGCCGCCGACTTGAACAACAATGAAGTCCAAAGGCCAGAAAAGAAAAGGCCTTAGTGATAGTGCAATAGGGAGAGAACTTGAGGAGACATTATTGCCATTTGTGAGTGGAGAAAGTGACTCTTCCTCTCAGAAAAGCAATCGCCATATTTAGTGTCGAAATTTTATGTGTCATTTGAGGAGGGTGGAGGACATGAGTCCTCCACTGTGCATCCATCCTTTCATCCTTTCCCCCTGTACATTCTTCTGCTATTTCCGATGATGGGAATGGTTCAGAGGGTATTGACGATCCTGGAGAGGGGGATATTGGCACGAATGAGGAGATGGAAGGGGAGGTAGGGAGTGGAGAATGGGAGGAGGTGGAGGAGGGAGGGAGGAGGGAGAAGGAAATGTGGTGCATTGAGCCTCGCGCCACCCCTGTCAATTTATGTGAATGATGGAAGAAGGAGGTTTGTTTCATAATGAAATCAGTGCCTTATTTTTTACTGGAAGTTTTCATGTGTGTATGATTATGATGAAAACAAACAGGAAAAAAATTGTTTTAGTAGAAAATATAGTGGAGTGGAAAAAGGGGGGAGGAGGGAGGAGGAAACTCGGTACCTCGTGCCACTGCCCTGTCTATTTTCATGAATAATGGAAGCAGAAAGTTGTTGTTTCATGATGAAATCAGTGTTTTATTTTTTATTGAAAGTTTTCATGTGTGTATATTTATTATGATGAAAAGTCAATATCACAGGAAAAATATTCTTTTATAGTGAAAAATACAATGTTTTCGATTATCAACAGTACGTGAATAACTATTGTTCGCAATATTTTTCTTTAGGTTTTATATGGTAGTAGTAGTAGTTGTAACGGTAGTGGTAGTATTTTAGTAGTAGTAGTAGTAGTAGTATTAGTAGTTGTAGTTGTGGTATTTGTAGTAGTAGTAGTTGCTGTTGCTGTTGTAGTAATAATAATAGTAGTATTTGTAGGAGTTGTAATACCCAGACTTCTACTCGCAGAGCGGTGCTAGAATCGAGCGACAATGGAAGCCAAAAATTCATCTCCATGTGTGAGTGTGTGTGTGTGTGTGTGTGTGTGTCTGTAAGATGGTGTGGTGGTGAGACGAGCAGGCAGCCTGCCTCAAGGTTGTTGCTGTGGTTATTGGCCTCTCAGCAACAAGTACGCCCAATTATAATGTGGATTTTTTTTTTTCACGTAAATATTGTTTGTGGTGGATTGCAGTCTTCTGCAAGTGTTATCGAAGTGTTATTATTATGGAGGGCTAGTCTAAGCCTTAGTTGTGTCATCGAACCTCTGCCATGCATATGGCACTGGGATAAAAAACAACAAAAATTGCCCAATTTCCCCACTCCTCACTCTACCTACATACACTTCACGGACAATCTGATGTAATCAGCTTGAAGTCAAAGGATTGTTGAGTAGTATGACACTTTGTTTTTTTTTTTTATTTGGTTAAGTATTAACCGAGATATGAAGGTTTAAAAACAGATGACATTCTCAGGAATGCCCGGCTGTGGGAAAGGTTCACCGGAATATGTGCCGGATACAATGAGTTAAATTAACTTAATAGGACAGTTTGGCTGATGCAGTCCTCCTCTAATCCGTTTGGTTCTGGAAGTAACTGAAATTTACTAGTACACCCATTCCGCGAAATATCAACACAGAGTGTGGTAACTACTCTGTATGTGGGAATAACGCAGGTTCAAAATGGTGTCCTGTGCATAAGAGATAGGAGCATTCGCACGAAAACGGTCGTAAAACCCAGTTCTAAGCTTATGATCTAAAAGACCTTTGCTATGCAAGCATAAAACTACTAGCAAAGTCTTGCTAACCTTCGTAAAAGTCGCAAAATCGAACCGCAAAAATATAGATTTTGTTCTTTCTTTTTTTTCTTTCTTCATCATCAGTCATAACTCCAAAACAAAAAGGCATGTGAGCGTACTATACACCAAAACGCTTATTGTCAAGTGCATATGTTTCTTTTCATGTTCTGAAAAGCATTCAGGCTATGGTTCGCGAGTTACAGCCTGAAAACCGAATCGCAGTACGCCATTTTGCGCAATAATGAATAGCTACAGCTCGCCCACAGTTACAGAACGTACATTAACACTTCTTTTCACAGGAAGGCACCCTTGTTTTAGTCTTTCAGTATGCTATGCATGTTTTATTCATAATTATACTTCCACAAAAAGAGCATAGGATAGAAAAAAAAACTCAAACAATTGTTAAGAAGTAGGAAAGGGAAAAGTGCACAGATAAGATGAAAAAAGCACAGAAACAAGAGCATTCCACTAGCTACATACGCATGTCTGTGGCTAAGTGTGGAATGTGGTAATGGTCTCCCAATCTTCCATCATGAACGCTCTCTTGTTTCTGTGCTTTTTTCACCTCTTATCTTAGCACTTTTGCCCTTTACTGATATAGAGACCTATACCCATTACTACATTCCACACCTTAGCCACAAACTTGTTTTTGTAGGTGATGGAGTTTTATTGTTTCTGTGCTTTTTTCTTCCCTTATCTGTGCACTTTTGCCATTCCTACTTCTTAACCCCTACACCGCGGGATTGTCGGAGGTGGGCAGTGCCATTCCCGTGGGGATATTCGCGCTCCGACTGACTTTTTAAAAATATTTGCCAAAGATCAGTTATTAGTCCTAGAATATTATAATTATATATGCACATGGCACATATCTTCAGCTTTCTCCTGGGATGTTTTTTTTAGCACTCGTTGACTACCGTAGTAATTGTGGAGACTTCTAAAGTTGGATAACTAAGTCTCCACTTTACACTTCCCGACATCCCCTAATCTGAGTACCACTGCCAGATATTACCACTAGAAACACTATTCAATGATTTCCAAGTAGTTTGGAATCCATACTAAAAAAAAAATACTGTGAAAGCAATGTAAAATACGAGCGCGTACGAGCCTCCCACTCCCGCTAATTTGCCTCTGGTGTTCTGTCATTTCTTACTCATATACACACTCACACCTTATTATTTCTAGTACTTTATTACACTTATATATATCTACAGTCCTTTACTGCTTCCCACACGATGTTTAGTAGGGGTAGAGGTCACAGGGCCTTTTATAATAGGCATAAAAGCTGCTGAAATGGACGGGCGTCGTTTCACCGTGAAGGACGAGAGCGAACTGGCTGTATCTCGGTGGCAAAGAGTTGAAAATGTCAGCTGCTAATGTATATGCTAAGAAATAAGTCTTAGGAAATCTAGACAATACATATAAATTAGGTAGTTCCAGGTGAATATAAATATCACTCAGGCTTCTCCCTTCCTTTCTTATATACATTTATATTACGAGAGTAGCTCATACGGCATATTTCACGGGGGAAAAAAGCAGGGGAAATTAGCGAACGAGTGCAGATTGGATGTTGCCAAGTGATAATTAGCCAATTCCAGGTGTATGACACTATCAATTACCTTATTTTTT
>JAGKTI010001462.1:35579-46138 GCA_018397915.1 Birgus latro | reverse complement strand
TTATATATATATATATATATATATATATATATTATTTTGTATAAGAATAGGGCATAGGGCTCATTTCAATGGATGAAAACAGTGGAAAAATCCGGGGAAGATTTACTTAGCGCAGAGCGGCTGAGCAGACGACACGAGAGGGTAATGGAGGGGAGGTAGGGAGGGGAGTCTAGAATGGGGGAAAATGGCTAAATTGTCAACAATGGATGGGAGTACTGATGACATTAGCAGCTCTGACTATTGTTGGACATTGGCAGTGCTGATAGATGATACAAGTCACCACCTGAAAGCCCGGGTGAATTAAAAATAACAAAGAGTCACTCAAGTGATGCCCCACAGTATGATCCATTGCACCCGACCGTCACGAAAGTGACGACCTGCGGTTAAGGGGTTAACAATCGTTTTAGAAGAAAATTTTTGTTTTCTAGTTTTTTATTCTTTTTCTTGCTATCACAAGATTATTTTCCTAAGCCTTGAGAGATTTTGAGATGGAGAAAATAAACCATCTTCGCTACTACAGGTCAATCCTAATTTGAATATAATCGTCTGTTACTAATAAGAATTAGATGAAAATACAGGTCATAATCCTCAAGGGGTTATAATCCTTTATAAACACAACCCATGGTTCCTAATTCAGGTGGCAGCATTTGAGTTCCCGCCAGACGTCATGTACGACCGACAAAAAGGGAGTCAGCTGCGCCTGTATGGTCGGGAAGTAGAAATAATAAAAGCCTTAGCCCACGTCTGCAACTTCACCATAAAGTTCGTTGAGCCTCCACCTGGTGAGCAGTTACTTCAAATACGTCATTCACTTTACGCAGCGTTCATTTCACTAATATGATGTATTTATTTAGTTTGTTCTTGCTACCTCCAGATTATTTGGCTGAGCTGTGGAGTGATGAAGTGATTAATGATAAGTAAATCTAACCCCTTTAGTTCGAAAAGTCACACCTAACTGGTTAGCAAGAATAAACACAAATGAAACACCGAGAACTCGGGCCCCGAGCTGTCATTGCAAAGCGTCGCCCTGTATGCCTTCACCATGCCTTGTGTACGAACTCGCCTAACAACCTCCATGACCTTACTGACAGACTCAGTTCATTGTCCTTTCATACTGTATCACAGACGATAGTTTGGTCGAAATCCGTCGTGGGGTTCAGTAGATAATGTGCCCACAAGGATAAAATAACTCGACCCCTTATGACCTTGATTATTGAGTCCTTGATCTAGCTGTCCTAATCAGTTCATCATCTCCTCATACTGCATCACTGACAAAAGTTTAGTGAAAATCCACCAGTTGGTTAAGGAGATATCACGCCCACAAAATAGTTGTGGACACACGGACCCATGCATGTACGCACCCACGCACGCACGGACAGACCAATCACTTTTTACCTCCTCCACAATATTTGGTCGGAGGCATAAAAACATAATCTGGCTGAAGGGGTAAAAAAATAGATATTTTTGCTACTTAGAGGTACTGAGAGGTACTCCCAAGGTGGATGGCAAGCTGGTTGCAGGGAGGGCGGCTGGAGGTACTGAGAGGTACTCCCAAGATGGATGGCAAGCTGGTTGCAGGAAGGGCTGGAGGTACTGAGAGGTACTCCCAAGGTGGATGGCAAGCTGGTTGCGGGAAGGGCTGGAGGTACTGAGAGGTACTCCCAAGATGGATGGCAAGCTGGTTGCGGGGAGGGCTGGAGGTACTGAGAGGTACTCCCAAGGTGGATGGCAAGCTGGTTGCGGGGAGGGCTGGAGCTATCGTTTCACCAGCCCTCAGGACCTGTTCCTGACCATCCCCTTCAGCTGAACCTTTCCGGCATACTCCCATAACCCTCTACCTCCAACTGTCTACACCACCATTACGTGCACATTAAATATCACACCTATTTCTCCATTCCCTCCCCCCCCCTTATTTTTATGAATGGAGAACCCCTGTAATTTAGTGTATGGATTATTATTTTTGTTATTTGTTTTTCCTACCTATGTCCATCTTCTTACAGAGAGAAAGAAAGAGAAATATGATCAGTACAGATAATGTTCCGTCATTCATTGGTTCCCCCAGATGTCATCTGTGACAGGTGTAGCAACTGAGTATGCAGTGGAATAAAGGTTGATGAGCCTTTCTAACTGGAAGTGTAAATTCCTTAGATCTCTGCATTGTCAAGACCTTCTTCCAGGCATGATTGTTAGTTGACCTCCCATAAACTTGAAGTCAAGCTCCAGCTGTCTTAAGTCACGTTTAATGTGCCCTTATTCCATGCAGGCTTGGTGATCCATGCTGATCCTTAAGCATGAGCTATTAGCTGGCTTAGTGTGCTCTAGGAAAAGTAGGTCAGCTTGTACTGATGGAGATAATTTTGAAAATAATTTGAATGTGTTCTTTTAGTAAGAATTGTAGTTAGGAGTGATTTTGTCACAAGGGCAATGAGAGGAATGTGCAGAGAGATGTTATATTTATGACTGTAGTATGCAAACTGAAAATGCACAGAAGTAAGTGGATAATGGTGAGTATTAAAAAAAAAAAAAACGGACGAGCTGGACAAGAAAATACAGAAGTAGAGAAGCATAAGATATTAGACTTAAAATTAATAAACTGAGGGCTATGCGGAGTTCATATAAGGATTAGATGGATAATGAAGTTAAATCTGAGTGTACTGTCAAGGATATCAACTAGAAACAAATGTGCACATTATTGAGAAGTGAAGATTCAAAAGTCATGCAAAATGAACAAAGTTGTTGAAGTGGATGTAAAAAATTAGTTTGAAAGAAAACAGGAAGCAATATACTGAGAGCAAGGACTGCTTTATGAGGAGAGGAAAAAAAAATATGATGTTGAAGGAAGAAAAATGACTCAATTACAATGTAAATAGACATTTTCCTTATAAAGAGGCATGAAAATGAAGTAATGAAAGTAGAAAAATATGATAATATGAGAAATAACGGCTGTATCATTATATGCGGAAACAAAATAACGAGCTGGCGGGGAAGAAAATCAAATAAAATGAGAATACACTGGTGGTAAACATGACTGATTTTTGGTAATGCAAATAAATGGAATACAGTATCTGAGAACCTACCGCATTTGCCCAGAAATGAAGAATCCCGAAAAGAAGGTGAAGACTGGGAGAGTAGCAGGTATTAATGAGGTGTGTGCAGTGATGGTAAAATGCAGCGAAGATTTACTAATGTTTGCATTTGTAGAAGAACTATGGGGTACCCGTCTGCCAAATGGAACCTATAATGGGATTGTTGGCATGCTTGGGAGAGGCACGGTGGACCTCGGCATTTCCAATATCTTCATTACCAGTCTGATGGGTCGAATGGACATGCAGCATTACAGTACTCCAATCGATCAAAGCGTAAGTAGCATTTTTTTTTACTTTTTTTCTTCCACTTAGTAACACATTCTCGTAGGCTATGTAGAGGTACTTGCACGATACCAATAAATTATTAGACGCTGTACAGTAATATTTTCTTGTATATTAGTTGTATTACCTTTTTCTGTATTAAAATACATTGATAGCATACAGATGAATAAAAAGTTGTAATAAATTACTAAGGAACAGGAGGCACGGGGTCTCATTAGCGGAAGATAGTACAATTTTTAATGACTTTTTCTGTATATGGTTCTAACCGTGGACTCTCCTGTAAAATTGTTTTAAATCGGATGAATATAGTATTTTTCCACATCTGAATGTACTGTTCTTCTCGATTTTTGTCGATTTTCATCTGACTTATGTTTTGTGCTGTATGTACAGATCAGTCAAAGGTCCTGAAGATCTTACAGTAACAAAGTTTGATTATAACAGTCAACACCCATCTATAACTTTTATATTATTTTTTGCCCTACATCCTATGCACAAATATAACTATAGAATTTCATCATCAAACATGTCAAAATCAAAGTCAAGCAGATTTATGACAAAATTTCGGATTAATTAGGATCTTAACGTCCAGATCTGAAAGTTAGCTCCTTCATCCCAACACGTTTTCAAAAGCTGATGAAACATATTGTTCTTCGCCATGTGTAAGTAACGTCCTCGAGCTCAAGGGATTACTGTGATTGTTTCCACTAAGAGTTATTGACAGCCAACGTCTGGGAAACATATGAAAAATAGGTATATATAGAGACTACCATACAAACAATAAATTGTTAAGCTCTTTATAAAGACAAAATTATATGGCATTTCTGCCCTAGACCTAATTTATAAATATTTTTGCTGCTACCCCAAGATACTTTTCAGGAAGTATCCTAAAACTATAGCAGTTTACAAAGAATATCAGAAACCCTTCCAGTTTGAAAAGTCAATCCTGCGCTAAAGAAAAACAGATCGCGAGCGCATAAAAATTATTAGAAAGAATCGTAGAGGTAGTTTATACAGGCTACAGGTATAACTGCATAATTGAATGTAATATCTTACCCTTACCATAATGATCACTTCCGATAGTATCTGAGTTAAAATGGGTTTGTCTCTAATCAAAAACTCATTGAAGTGATGTGGAACTGACTGTAGTTATAGAGGACTCGTTGCAGTAAAATTCAGTGTTGTGTTAGAGACCTGAGTGCAGATATAAAACTCATTACAACGAAAGACAATCCTCTGTAGTAATAACTATGTGTAGTGATGAGAATGCAGTGCATGATGGAGAACTGAGTGGTCTGCTAGAGAACTCAGTGCAGTAACAGATAACTTGACCAGCGGTTATCTCTTTTCTCGCAACTATACAAAACAAAGTAGTGAATGGGATTTTTATTTTATTGTGGAACGGACATTGGTCAGTCTCTTCTAGCTTAACCGCTTAAATAATGCTAATAATTTTGTATATTCTTGTTAACTCTGCATGAATTTATTCAGCCACTTCAGCCATCACTATCTGCTGTACAAATTAATGCTTGTCATACGTTTTGCAGGTAAACTGTGTCATGTTAAGGGTGCCCCAGGCGTTGCCTCGCTGGCAGGCCCTCTTGTGGCCCTTCACAGAGAACATGTGGCTGGCCATGACAGCGGGATTCTTGCTTAGCGGACCTCTTCTCTACTGTGTGGCTCAATTCTCTGTCCAAAGGTTATAACAACGTATTCACTGTTTTTTTTCTACCTTGCCCGGAAAAAAGCTGAATGAAATTACATGAAATTTTCATGATATTTGGGCACTGGTCCCAAAAGAAAGTGATTAAATTTTAGAGGCAATCGAGTGACCCTGAAAGGTCAGAATCATGGTCAGGGATTTTCAGAGGACTATAGCAGGAAATCGGTTGAAAATAGAGATATTCACCATGATCAGAATAAAGAAACTCCCATATGGGCTTTCATTTGTCACCAAGACCTTTGGCACTGAGTGACCCTGAAAGGTCAAACTCAAGGTCACGGATATTCCGGGGTTTATAAGTCGAAACTGGTTGAAGATAGGGATATTTATTATTACAAATATATTGGAAGTCTCATATGGGCTTTCATTTGGCACCATGACCTCTGGACTTGAGTGATTTTGAAATGTCAAATGGAAGTGCACAGATTTTCAGAGGTCTGTAACTTGAAAATAGATGAAAATAAAATAACTATTTTCAGGTGAGGTTTGTTGTGCCTGGCACCACTTGTTGGTATTTGAGACAGATTCAGTGTGTGTGTGTGTGTGTGTGTGTGTTTCATCAGGAACATCAAAAAGCTAGGCTTATATTTTAAAAGTATGCCGAATCTCTTACTTAAAAGATATGTGAGGCATCGACTGAAAGGTTGGTATGTATGTGAGAAAACCTGACAAAAACGTGAGATAATCATGATCTACCCTTTCAAGGTACGTTATTCCGTTACTTGTCAGAGAACGATGTAGTATTATATACCTTTTAGTCAGAAATCACTTAATAATACGAGAATACTCGTAATCTGAAACTGAAGAAAAATAAAACATGCATATAATGATCCTATAACAGCTACACTATATTAAACTCTTCCTGTGCTCATTAGTGTTGACTTCTGGTTTGGTGTAGACAGGTTTTCTACAAAGTAGCATGTTCTGTAGTATTGCAGCCTTTTGACATGTGAAAATGTCGATGCTGCTGGAGTATTATGACTTGTTTCATGTTGTCTGTAATTAGCAGATGAAACAACAATCGAAAAATGCAATAAGGAATTAAATATATGAAGCATTACTGCGATGCTCTGGACATAACTGAATGTAAAACTATACTATATTTGTCACGAATTTTCTACATTGTGAAATTATGTATCGTAAATCGTGACATCGATTGATTTTGAGGGAGCGACGAATAGTTCTGAAATGCATGAAATTTTGCTCAATCTCTTAACCGTCCACTTCTGTACTTATATTTGCATCAAGTTGTCAAAACTTTCGTCATTCTTTCGTGAGTGATTGTCTTTATGTACAGACAGTGCATTCCTCTGAGTGATAATTTCCGAACTCTCATTTCTTTGTACTCGCCTCCCTAGCCGTTACTTGGCCACGCCTCTTTCACACGTCCCTTACGTTGGACGTTCAAACACAGTCAGTCGTCCTTTAGCAGTCACAAAGAGCGGGTTTGCTATACCCAATGCTGATTGATTTCCTCTAGTGATCTCGAAAAATCCTGCAGTATCGGCGTTTTCCTGAATCTTCCACCAACATGGTGATCGACTAGAGCAGCGGCGGTCTCATCTTTACTGACTAATATTTCTTTTTTGTTTTTCCTAGGCTTAAGGCTATTTAGCTATTTGTTTGAGTGCTTGAGTGAGTGCATTTCCCTTTCTTTGATTTTGAATAGATTCATGTAACGTAAATTTATTTCTTGTAATTAATAAATTTACAGTTCGTTTCTTGAGCTTTGTTAAATGTAACAGTCGTGTTTGATTTCCCCACATATTTAGTACACTTTTGCTACTCCAAATTAGCACAACTACTAATATTAATCACGACTGGTACTTAGGCCAGCTCTTGGTATTAATTCTTAAAATCCGTTGTGCCAGCTAGGAGTTTGGCTCAGCCAAGATCCTGTTTATTATTATTATTACTATTTTTTGAATGTTAAGGGGTGAACTAACTTTCTCAGAGGCCAACTATACAGTAATACAGCCTTCTTAAGCGTTTAGTCTCTGCTGTGTACTGTTGAGAAAGTTTATAAATTATCAACTCTAGAGAATTAACGAAGTAAGCCAGCATAAAAGTGAAATTGCTACTTGATTTCACGAGTCGATTCTCTCGTGATAATGGACTCGATAGTTATTCCTAGCATTCATAGCTACATTTTTCATTTTCCCCCTGACAATATTCTCTTCCCGGTACTTCTCTAACCCACCGAGTGCCACCTGATTTGGGACCTTCATGGAGCCGTAGTGCCAGTCAATTTTGGACTTATTTTTTTGGCTACATAGGTTAGGAATGATGAGAAAACATGGATAACAACCAAAAAAGTACTCACAGAAGCCTAGAAGGTCGATTTTGAAGTCGATTTTCTCTCTTGGCGGGTGGCTGAAATGTCCAGAGTAAAGCCTGTATAAGGCTGCTGCTGATACCCAGTGAGTTGAGGTAAGAGATCTTCATTTTCTTTATGGGTAAGTATCCCAAATGACCCACAGACACTCTCGGAAGCTATGCAGATGATGTGGAAGCTGCCCTCATGCATAATTCTGTGCGTGGAAGAATATGGCATTCGAGTGAGTGAGTGGCATTTTTCAGATAATGTTCATATTGTATTATTGGATTTTCTTGTTTTCACACGTAAACAAGTGTTTGCCCACGCATATATATTTTACATTTGCGTCTTTTTTTCACTCAACAAATTATTCTTGTACATTGTGCTCACCATGTGTGTCTTTTCTCAAACACAAAAGACACATTACACAAGTTATATGTGCAGTACTTACTCTCACCAACTGTGACTGGGTTCCCGGGCCCCCGTGCAGAAGGAGGGCCACGGAGATGATTCATAGCCTGAGTGTGAGGCTCAGACAGGCGTGGAAGTATCTGTAGCAAATATCTCGCGCCAATTTTGAATGTTCGAATTTTGGCAAATATTTCAAATCAATGATGTATATATTCATCACGCATTTTGTGTACATGCAGGGCCTGACATACACATATGTTGCTGGCACGGGACGGATACATGTGCTATGTGTGTTTTATCTGTATCAGTCCAGGTTGGATTCAGTGCATATCAGAACTTTCTCCTTAGAGTAAATGATAGCAAGGCTTAACTCTTCCCTGTGCTGACGTATATGGACAGGGAATCTGTGCCTGTAGGAAGACTTTTGAATGTGATAGTTGAAGTGTTTTATTTGGGTATGTATGTGACTGTCATTAGGCAGTGGATTGCGAGCCCCAGCTCAGGCTGGGAGGCATTGCGTTGCGAGCCACAGCTAAGGCTGTCCTAACCTTCCAGTGGCCGTGCATCACCTATAACTACTCCACCCCTATGCAAACTTATGCATGGCGCTAAGCAAAGATGGAGAGGGAGAGAGAGATTTTTTTTTTTTTCCACCGGATGATGCCATGGATGGTTATCTTTAGGTTTTTAATAAACAAAAACTAAAAAATATTTTCATTCTTCATTTTGTCACTACAGCCTTACACAAACTTACCCATGGCGCTCTGCAAAGATGGAGAGAGAGAAAGGGACAGAGACTGTTTTTTTATCACCAGATGATGCCCTGGATGTTTATCTTCAAGTTTATAATAAACAAGAACTTAAAAAAAAAATTGCACACCACGGGGTGGGATAAAAAAAAAAAAGTAATTGCACAATCCAAGGTTTAATATATCATCCATAAAGCCGAAAGAGTACGAACATGAGCAAGCATATGAAAGGACATACTACCAGCACCCAGCTGCAGTGTTTACCACGGCGTGAACTCACACCTTGGCGTCGGGCCCTCGTATCTGCATATGAATATGCTAACCAAAAAGCCACTGCTATGCATACGTGTCGTACAGCACCCTACCCATATCCCTGACCGCCTTGGAGAGAGCTCAAACAAACTTGGCCTCTTCCTTACAACTAATCCTTCTCCTTACACTGTTAATCTTTCATCTCCGTTGAGCTCCTCCAATCACAACCTTATTACCTTAACTTGTCCTTCTGCTCATGTACGGCCTGTGGACCCTTCAAAGAAATGCCCTCTGTGGCACTTTGGAGCTGCGAGTTGGGAAGCCCTCAGGAAGTACAGTACTTCTTTGATTTTCCCTGAAATAGTCATAGCTTCCATGGCCGGGAGCTATCTGAATGTGCCTTGCGCTTTACGGAGGTTATTCTCTCAGGTATGAAAGCATACATTCCCTTCTCATATCCTTTGACTAATGCAAGAAAGCCTTGGTTTAATCACGCTTGTTCTAATGCTATCCACAACAAGGAGGGGACCTGTAAAAGGTACCAGAGTCAACCCACCCCTGAATCACTGTCAGGGGGAAAATGAAAAATGTATAACAATGTATAGCTATGTGTGCTAGGAATAACTATCGAGTCAATTATTACGAGAGAATCGACTCGTGAAATCAAGTGGCGATTTCACTTTTATGCTTGCTTACTTCGCAAATTCTCTAGAGTCAAGAATTTATAGACTTTCTCAACAGTACACAGCAGAGACTAAACGCTCAAGTAGGCTGTATTACTGTACTGTTGGCCTCTGAGAAAGTTAGTTTCTCCCCTTAACATTCAAAAAATAATAATAATAATAAACAGGATCTTGGCTGGGCCAAACTCCTAGCTAGCACAACGGATTTAAGAATTAAAACCAAGAGCTGGCCAAAGTACCAGTCGTAATTAATATAAGGAGTTGTGCTAACCTTGAAGTAGCAAAAGTGTATCAAATATGTGGGGAAATCAAACACGACTATTACATTTAACAAAGCTCAAGAAAACGAACTGTAAATTTATTAAATTCAAGAAAATAAATTTACGTTACTTGAATCAATTCAAAATCAAAGAAAGGAAAATGCACTCACTCAAGCACTCACGCAAATAGCTAAATAACCAAAAACATAAGCCTAGAAAAAAACAAAAGAAAATACTACTCGGTAAGGATGAGACTGTCGCTAATACAGTCGATCACCAGGCTGGTGGGAGCTTTGGGAATTCACGCCGATACAGCTGAGACTTTTGAGATCGCTAAGAAAAAAAAAAAAAAAAGAGACCCGCTCAAGCTTACGCACGACACAACCACACTCCGAGACTGTCACTTCGACGACTGACTGTGTCTGAATGTCCAACGTAAGGAACGTGTGAAAGGGGCGTGGCCAAATAACGGCCGGGGAGGCAAGTTCAAAGAAATGACAATTCAGAAATTATCGCTCAGAGGAATGCACTCTGTGCATAAAGACAATCACTCGTGAAAGAATGACGAAAGTTTTGACAATTTGATGCAAATATGAATACACAAGTGGACAGTTAAGAGACTGAGTGAAAACTCATGCATTTCAGAACTATTCGTTGCTCCCGCAAAATCAATCGATGTCACGATTTATAACACATAATTTCACGATGTAGAAAATTCATGACATTACGCCCCTGGAAAATCAAATTTTTCCTTGGAAATATTTAACAATAAATAAATAAATAAATAAATAAATAAATA
>JAGKTI010001462.1:0-25726 GCA_018397915.1 Birgus latro | reverse complement strand
CGTTATATTTGCAGGAATAATATTGTCGAGAGCACCTGGGAGCATCATGGCTACAATACTAATGTTGGAAAATATTTAAATCTGTGATAGTGCAGAAAGAAGACACTCCTCCAAGTGACTCTTATCCAAGCTTACCTTCACTGAAGCTCAAGTCCGTCTTCCGTGACACTTAGTGGAAGAATCAGAGAGGGAAAACAGTCATGGCTTCACGTCCACTGGATCCTCTCGTGCGACTCCTCGTTCCCGAGAACATTTCAGCTAACTCACTTATCTCATAGACAGTAACGACCTTAGCATTAATGCAAAAGACTTGAGTCTGGCTAGAACACTTCAAAAATGAAAATCGAATATTCTAACCACTTTTTTTTTCCATTATTCAACATGGAGATAGCTTTCTGCAGCACAAACCATGCTTCAAAGTATCATTCAAAACCAGATATATATGGACAGATTCAAGGCCATCAGATTTCCAGGGCACAATAAGCAGATATTCCTTTGCTCTTCAGCTACAGCTCAAAATTAGTCTCAACACAGTCATCATCAATTTTAAAATATAAAGGTAACCGTACGATGGTTGCTATATTCTTATCCTGCCGTAGTTTTACCAACGAAATTTTAAGATGCGGCCAAAACAAGACCAAATTATTTTTCTTACCATGCTGGATGGTTTATAAACTGATGGTTCTTGCAAGTCACTGTACAGGTCTAACTCTGTGTGCGAGGATGAAGGGCTTCTTCCTCTTTGGGAATTGAGAAATTAGTATATTCAGACATTACAGCATTTTGGTCAAAACACTTTCATAAACTTCGTTACAGATTTTCTCGTGGTGTCTGTTATGTTTATGAGATGACCTCAGACATTTAGTCCATAAATCCACACCACATAACCCCAAAGATCAGCATAAAGCATTCGTAAAATCCAACGAAGTTATAAGTACACGTATTTACTTATTTCAATGAATATCAAACAATGGAGTTTAAAGCAAGAAGATTGCCCTGAAACCAACAAACAAGAAGATTGCCCTGAAACCAACTGCTCTAATGTATTAATGTTTTGAATTGATGAATCACAAATTATCTACCATAAAACAATACACAAAAATAACTTCTCACGTCGCTGTTCTCAACAATGAACCAACTTGTCACTAATACTTACAAAATTTCATTTACTCATGCACTGCATAATTACTATTTACCTTTCGTCTGTGGTGGATGGAAAAGCAACTAAGCCCTGATCCTGTACCCTCGACCCCGTCCAAAACCACTCTATCGAACTTGCAGAAATTGGACCTGCTGTCAACTTTGGCAGAATATGATGTCACCCTGGAAGATGGTGCCTACTCCAATCACAGGCAAGACATCTCAGCAGTCAGTCAATGCACGCCAAAATAGGAAGAGTAACAGGGAGTGAAGATGGGGAACTCCGAAGAGATATTGAAAAATGACGCAAGGTTGAGTTGGATACTGTTAAAAATTAGAGGATACTCCTGTGGAATATTTTAACAGGTAGAAAAATGTACGAACAGAGTTTTTGATGCATTAAAAACAAGATTACCTTTACCCCTGTCAAATATATATACCAAGCCAGATATTAGGTGTGCTATAGCCTCTTCCCGTGTTTGTTAAAGTAACTGCTGAGATGGGCGCCACAAGAAGTGAGTGGAACGGTGAAGGGTGGAGTCATCAGCGTAAGAGTGGATAGGGTTTGATGTACAGCTTAAAAGGTCGTTGATGAATAGAAGGAGAATTGGTGATAGGAAAGAACCTTGAGAAACTCCACTACTGATAGCTCCTCGAGAAGAGCGATGGCTGTGTACAAAAGCAGCTATAGAGGGACCAAAAAAGAAACTAGAGATGGGGGCACACATAGATGGGTAGAAACGGCAAGACAGCAGTTTGAATATTAAAGATTTATGCAAGACTCGAGCGAAAGTCTATTAGATATTAAGTGCAATGGCAAAGTCTTCGCCAAAATTTGACCAGGATTTTGAAAGGAAGATGAGAAGTTCACAAATGGAGCATCCCTGGCGGAACCCATACTGGTGATCGGAAAGAAGATTCTGATAGGAAAGGTCGTTTAATTTTTTAATAGAATAGTTTCAAAAGTTTAGAAACACAGGGTGTAAATGCAAATGGCCAATGGTTAGAGGGATGGGAATGGTCATCCTCCTTACGGACAGATTTTATGAGAGCAAACCTCACGCAAAAAGGAAAGAGAGAAGTCGAAAGGAAAAGCAAAAGAGTTTACCTAGGCAGGGTGTAAGCACAGAAGCAGAGTTTTTGAAGCAACAAGAGGAGGGACCCCATCGGGCCCATACACCTTGTTAGTATTGATTCCAGTGAGGGTAGAAAGTACATCAATTGAAGAAATCTTAATCTTAGTCATCAGGAAGTCAGAGGAGTCAAGTAATGGAGGAACAGACCAGACTCATCTAAGGTGGGACTGGAGGAGAAAGTCTATGCAGAGAGTTCTGTTTTTTCAGTAGATGAAACAGCTACAGAGCCATCAGAGCGGAAGAGAAGAGGGAAGGAAGATGAAGTTGTTAGAGAAGCTTTTCGCAATGTGCTAGAAGTAGAGGGAAGAATTTGAGTTGGAAAATTCAGAGCATTTAGTATTAATATAATTATTCTCAGCAGAGTGAAAAACAGAATTGGCACAGTTCCGGGCAGATACCTAAGATGAGACTCAGCTGTGGGTTGGCTCTGGTACCTTTTGTAGGCCTTCTCTTTGTTGTGGACAATATTAGAACAAGCGTTATTAAACTTCTTTTTTTTTTGCATTAGTTTCAGGATAGGAGAATGTATGCTTCCATGCCTGAGAGAATAACTTCCGTAATGCACAATGCACATTCAGACGGCTTTCAGCCATGGAAGCAATAATCATTCCAGGAAAGGTAAATGAAGTACTGCCTAAGAGGTAAATTTTGTTTAATAATGATGAAACACGTAAAATTCCTCTTTCAGTATCCATTAAAGTATTTCCATAAGTACAAACCTGTGATGCTCATGATATTTATACCCTCTTTGTGTAACAGGAGTGCATTTGGCCGAACAGCCTTGGCATTGCCATGCAAACCTACTCTCCTTTGAAACACAGGGTGGATAAGATCATTCACAGGATCACCGATAGTGGCTTGATGCACCAGTGGCTTAGGCAGACTCTTCGGTTTGCGACACAGGTAAGATCTGGATATATCTTATATTTTCAGTATTAACTCTTGTTTACACGAGGATGTCATCTTTAGTTTATTATTGCTAGCTGCAGACGAGTTATTCAGCTTAGATGAGACTTTTCAGACTGGACAAATTAGGCGGCGCTCCTGAGCTAAATACATTGCACTGGAAATGGTAAGTATTAATTTGAAGAAAGGCTTTATCTAACGGAATATAAGAAGTTTACAGTGACCCCATCAACAGAAGAGCGTCGTTTATATACTGTATTATTTTTCCTCCTACCAGACATTTTTTTTTTTCGACTCTGGGAGGACTTGTACCAGCTGGCCCATTGGCGTAGTTAGGCCTGAGCACTGGGAGCCATAGCCCCAAATATTTTATGAATAGCTCCGTATCTCAAATAACTTATTTTTTAAAACAAAACAAAAATAATAATAGTCCCGGCCGGGGGCAACACAAAATTTTAACTGTTGTGGTTAATACTAGAATCGATAGATCTCAAACGGAAAACATTCGGTTTGATCTCGTCCGGTTCACGTTCATTCCTATCGCGTATTCACGGCCATTCGCCAATCGGCCATCAGTCTCGCAGTGGTGCTAGGCCACGTATGCATGTGTGAGGGACAGAGAGAGAGAGAGAGAGAGAGAGAGAGAGCAGAGTGCACAGGTTACAGGGCTTGTTGACATCTGGTGGTAGCTAGCAAGGCCTGAGGCTATGGATATGAGAAGCTTTTTCAAAAAGAAAGGGGACCAGGGCAATGAGATGCAGCCTGCAAGGCTAGAGAAGGCAGAGGAAGAGTTACTTCCTGCTACTGTTGTGGCAGCAGCAGAGTCAAGACGGGAGATTGCCGCCTCCTCTCATTGTCTACAAGCTCAGGTTGGTGAAGCAGAGGACTCTTTAGCCAGCTGGCCAGTAGCCAGTCTAACTCAGTGGTTCTTAGCCGTTCTTGTCACACAAGGCATACTAAGCATTTAAGGCACACTTTTGATTATGGCTATGTAAATCAATCATCAAATAAGGATAATTCCAAGGCACATCAGTTTCAGAACCACTGGTCTAGCTAGCCAGTACTCACTGTGATATAATATTATCATTATTTACAAAAAGTAAATTGCTCCATCTTCCTATTGGAGAAAAAAGTCCACTCAGTCAGTGTCACTTCTAATTATTTAGAAGAAAAAAGTTGACCCATTATTTGAGCATGTTTTTTATGATTTCCCCATACACATTAGTGTGCCAAGATCACCAGTTGGTCAGTTAGTTAATGTGTGTGTGTGTGTGTGTGTGTGTGTGTGTGTGTGTATACACAATAAGCAGTTAATAATAATACATTTACTTGTACAGCGCACCACATTTAGTAACTGAAATCTGGCTCAAAACATTTCATATTGGAGAAAAAAAGAGATATAAATAAAAGGCATAAAAGACAATGTGATGCTTAAATTAGACACATGACATAACAGGTGTGAAAAAAATCAAATGTAGACTAATATAGGACAATAAAACAAAAATGCAGGGTAAAGTAGAGTGATTAGTAAAATATGTAAAATAATCTGAAAAAATGTTAACTAGGTAAATCATAGATCAAATGAAACAGCTGATAGAGTTGTTGTGAGTTTTGTTGTGGGTTAATAAAAGTAAAGGTCTAAAACCTGTCGTTTACTGCTTCTTCACGCATGGGCCAGAGATGAGAGAATAAAGGAGAGGGTTCTAATGAGACAGATTTAGGAAACCCAGACACAGGTCCAAAGCAAGTAAAAGGTATCCAGTTTCATTTCAAACAATTTGGACTTCGGAAGAGATCCTTTCAGAGGAGCTGGTACGACACTTATAACTGGCTAGAGTATTCTGCTGCAGACTATTCAGCAAGCATCAATGTAGGCAAAAGAAAGATGGTCTAGTCTGTACTGGCTGCAGCAACTGGAAGAGGACTCTGGATTCGTTTAGGGACCATGAGAATACCTCATTACACAAGGCCTCCATGGTGGTATGGATGAGCTATAAAGCAAGCAAAGCTCATGGTGATGTAACTCAGCAGCTACAACCTGCTAGTGTAGCTGAGATCAGTGAAAAAAGGGAGCAATTATGCCGCATTATTCCGGTTACTGTCTTTCCAGCCAAACAAGGCATTTTTTTTTGTAGCCACAGTGAAACGGATGACAGCCCAACTAAGAGAACTTCCTTGAATGTATGCAGCTGTTGCAAGAATTCGACCCTTTCCTGCATAGATACAAAGCTCCTGCCAATTGAACATACCTCTCGTCTTTTTCTCAAAATTAATTAATCAGATTTTGCTCCACAGTGGTCACGGCACAGATTATTCAAGAAGTAAAGGAATCAAAGATGTTTGTAGTAATGGCAGACGAAGCCAGGATGGACATACAGAACAGCTCACTGTATGTGTGCATCATGTTCCACCAGAAGGTAGCATCAAGGAAAGTTTCCTTTGCTTGAATAAACTGGATGGCTATGGTGCAGTAGCGATCACAAATGCAGTCGAGCACGTACTTCGTGTCCAACAATGCTGCTGACCTGAAAGTTGTCGCTCAAACATATGACGGTACAGAAGTGATGAGTGGACCTGTTCAGGGGGTGCAAGCTCGTTTCCGGTAAAAACATCCTGAGGCTGTCTATGTGCATTGCTATGCACATGACCTAAACCTGGTCCTTTGCCACACCTGCAAGGCCATTCCTGAAGCCAGTGATTTTTTTGATCAGCTTGAAAACCTCTACTCATTTCTAAGTGTGTATACAGCCAACCACGACCAGTCTGCTGCCGTTCAGAAAGAGCTCCACAGCAGAAAGAGCTTGTACAAATATCAAACACCTGATGGTCATGTCAGTTGTCCTCTGTTAATGCACCCCTGAAGAATTTTCCTGATGTTATTAAATCTCTTCAGAAGATCAGAACACCAACAGCACTAGGTTTGCATTCAAAACCATCCAAACTCCCTGTGGTCCACCTGTTCGTTGTTTTCAAGTTTCTTGGCATCACTGAAGACTTGCACAATGTTCTTCAGAAAGAAACCATCGACTTGGCACAGGCAGTGCACTACAAAAATATAATCCATGACACCCTGGTTAGCCAGTGAACTGCCCAGGTGGCTGAAGAGATCTATGCCTTGATAAGGCAGCATGTGAAGAGAACAACATCCAGGAGCCGTCTCTCGGTCCAGTAAGGGAACAGAAGGTGGATGACTATTGTGGAGGTGTCCTGTGGTTCCAGATCTGACCTGCTTAATGATTCAGAACCTCTCAAGCAGAGACTTTCCTACCCTTGATTCGATCAAATGACCAATGAGCTGGAGAATCGTTTTTCATGTGTTGGGTGAAAAGTCAAGATTGGCATCCAAGAATGTCACCCGCCCTCTGAAACTTTCCTGTGCATGCAGTGCCTAGAGAAATTAGCCTCGCAATACAACGTTCAACAAAGCCCAGAAGTTGTCATGATGGCGGAAAGCTTTTTGATCAGGAAGGTGCTGGAAGCCATCCCAGACATTCTGGGTATGTTCAAGCTCCTTGATCCCATAATGTCCCCATCACTGAGGACGATCTTACAGGTGGCCCTTACCATCCTGGTCAGTACCTGCAATTGTGGAAAATCATTTAGTGCTTTTCTCCGGCTACATACTTGGCTTAGGCACACGATGGGCCAGGAGAGGCTCAATGATCTTGTAACACCCCTCTCTTGATGGTTGAAGGAAAGTCCTGGAGTAGCTATTTACGGCCTTTAATTGTGGAGCACAGAGATGGGGTGTAGCCTCAGTAGATGTTAGCCCTCGACTGCCTGGGATATATGGCATTGGTTGGCTGGCAAGCCTGGGAACGCTGTTTACGTCTGCAATTCTAGGATACAGTGGGGGGGGGCATACATACATATACATAACGGCATTATACATCCATATAAGGAGAATGGTACAATACTCCCCCGGGTGGTGGAGATGGTGTCTCCTGACACTAGAGAGGAGTTATATGAGGTGGTTCATATGACTTAGGGAGGCGGGAGATTTGTACAAGTAGGGAGTATGATACAGGGGAAGGAGGGAGGGATTATGATACAGGGGATGGTAGGGAGGTAGTGTGATACAGGGGTCGGAGGGAGGACATGGCCATGTCAAGGGGATGTAAGCTAGGGATATACATTGTTACAAGGGAAGGTATGTTGATATAAGATACACAAGGAGTCATGTTGATATATGATACAAAGAGTAAATAGAGTTTTTTTTTTTATGTGTCCGACTCTGGGCATAGGCTTTACAGCCTGCTATGATGGCCCAGCAGTTCTCCTACATACCATGTCACCACTTCGGCGCTAACACCCACCGTCCATATTGAATACATGCTAGGGCTGTCTTATACAGGACTGGTGTATTGGTATTAGCGGGGGTATTTTTACGACATGTCGGCGGGTCTTCTGGTAGATCAGTAAAGCCTGATTTACTGAATTTCAAATCCTTAAACTGTTCCCTGCCCCAGCGAGGATTCGAACCTGGGTCCGTGGGACCGCAGGCCATCTCTCTACCGATTGAGCCATGCATGTTCTTATAGCTATATAAATACTGTAGATCACTCTTGTGATATAGGGTACACATGTCTTTCCATTTTTTTTCTATGTTAGTTTCTATATGTCACACATTACTGTATCAGAGATGTGTCAACATTGGCTGGTGGTACTTTTTCTGTCCACAGTTTATAGAATTTATCAGGTGGCATTAGTAGTTATAGTATGAGAAGGCACTAAGTACGGGTAGTTTCTATGTCTCGGGTACGGCGTACTATGCCAGTATCAATTCTGATTTCCTGTATTCTGTGTTCCATTTTCCGGACACAACAGTGTACTGCACAGAGGACGAGGAGAAAACGTATGAAAGAGATGACCACAGGGGGAAACACAATGGTTGGATGAACCCATGAACGGTTGAAGGGCAGAGAAAATTAATCCATAATGAAGTCACTGTCCTTGAGGAATGTTAGCATACACATGTTGGGGGAGATAACGGTAATGTTAGTAGATGGCAGATTGGAAGGCATGTCAATTGGTTGGAAGATGTCATAGGAGTGTTTATGGACTGATTGGTGATAGCGAGTGGTGTAAGTGATGACTGACTCTGATTTGACGGTGCTTTGTAGAGACCACTAGCAAGTACGGAGCGGACAGAAGTACCTGGACACATGATGGTGACAGAGATGGGAACAGTAAAGAAGAAGTACTGGACGTGGTTGAGTGGGCATGGTGGACTGGGAGCACAGGAGCTGGAACAAAGGAACAGGCCGAGTATATGGAATGGTTACGAATTAACGCAGACTCACAGGGTGTAGTGCTGCTAGGGAAGATAGCAAAAAGGTGGGCAGCACAGAGACGAGAGGTAGGAGTGAGGGAGGAACACTGCTGGAGGTCGGTGGTAGAAAGGAAGGCAACTGAAAGACGGTCATGTGAGAGGAGGAAATTTTCTGAAGGAACAGAGACTTGCAATAGTTACATCGGAAGGGGAAGGGAATGATGTGGAAAAGGTTGAAGGTGATGTCAGAACGGAGAGGGATATGGACGACGACAATGTGGTGAGAAGAGTGGCTTCGAGAACTGGATAGTAATATTCAAGAGAGGAGTAGGGGAGTACTGGGGATAAACCGAAAGTAGAGTGACCCCATTCTAATACAGAGCAGAGAGCTGAGATAGGTACTAAGTCTGCAGTGACACATCCATTAATAGCATCGACTAGGATACGAACCAAGGTAGTGACCTGAGAGAATAGAGAGTTAATGGCTAGTTGGTGATTATCCATGTTGAGTTTGCGATAAAAGAACTTAGAAATAACGTTGAGATTGGAGAGGTGTTGTTTTAAGACGTCAGTGAAGTTGTTCAGAGTGTAAGTTACTTCATTTAGGTGGGTTGAAATCTTCTGTAAAATAGTGTGTTGGACTTTGATGACTTGGCGTTGAGACTCTAGGGTGGAAGCTAAATGAGCTAGGTCAGATTTAAAGCCGGAAAGGTCACGTACTGTAGCGACGCCAAACAAGCCGCTTAGAATCTCACCTCCAAGGTCAAAGAGACCTCGTTTTACACGAGAACGCCCTACGGGTGGCTGAATGGAGAATGTGTCATTGAGCTCGGTGAATTTACCAGAAATGTACTGCAACTGCCAGGAGAGTGGGAGGAAAAGATGATATAAATACTGATTTGGGTTGTGTTTCTCCATGAGGGCTGTCAGATGGGTCTTGATTTTGTGGAGCTTGTGCGCGTAGGCAGGCAGGGCAATGGCTACCTAGCCTTCGGAGCTGACCAAGGCGCCAGGACGTACTTCACCATCGTCCTCACCCGACCCAGACCCTAGGAGGGTCAGCGATGCCAGCAGGTAGACCGCTAACATCATACCTAAAAGATTAGGTGAGAATTAAAGGGAGAGTTCCTGTAGAGGTTGATGGGTGGAATGCAGTTTGGATCGATACTGATTGGCTGATGAATCGGTAGGTGTAGATGGAGATGAAGGAGACTGATGGATAGGTGGAGATGGGATAGACTGAGGGATTTGTGGAGTAGGAGGGAGAGCAGTAGGTTGTACAAGTGATTCTTCCAACACTAGGCCCCGTGGAGCACGTTTTAGATCGTCAGCATGGACCCACTTAGCGTCTGTAGTGGAGAGGTCTTGGATGTGGAATTTGTTGGCTTGTTTATTCAGTACGCGATGGGGGCCGGTAAATTTGTCAACCAATTTAGAGGTACGTGTATGAGAATGAGCAAAGAGTAGATTACCGACGTTGATAGTGATAGGAGAGGCAGATTTATGTTGGCGTTGTATCATGTCCTCCTTAGATGAAGCGAGATTGGATGTTACATACTGATGGATTGTTTGAAAGTTGGCCAATTTTACTTTGACATAATCATTCATGTTATAGACGGGGTCTGGCTTTGAGGATAATAGGATGTATGGTAGGTGTTTGTCAAAACCAAAGAGGACAAAGAAGGGATATTCGCCAATGGAAGCGTTGATGGAGCTATTGATTGAGGATGCCAACTGGGGAATCCAGTCATCCCATAACGAACTATGGGAGCCTATTTTTTTTTTATGTGTCCGACTCTGGGCATAGGCTTCACAGCCTGCTATCACGGCCCAGCAGTCCTCATACATACCATACACCTCCACATGTCACCACTTTGGCGCTAACACTCACCGTCCATATTGAATACATGCTAGGGCTGTCTCATACAGGACTGGTGTATTGGTATTAGCGGGGGTATTTTTACGACATGCCGACAGGACTCCTGGTAGATCAGCAAAGCCCGATTTATTGAAATTCAAATCTTTAAACTGTTCCCTGCCCCAGCGCGGATTTGAACCTGGGTCCGTCGGGACTGCAGGCCACCTCTCTACCGATTGAGCCACCGCATTCTAAGATTTTTCAATTGTGGCGCTCTACAAGGCCATTGGAAGCTGGATGGTTAGGTATGACATTGCATTTATTAATTTTAAAGAGGCGACAGATCTCTCCAGGAGGCTATTGTTGAACTCAGTACCGTTGTCAGTGAGGATGGTATGTGGTGTACTGAACGGGCAAATTACGTGATCTATGAAGGCACGTGCAACACTCTTCACGGTCTTATCCGAGAGGGGGACGAGGACACAGTAGCATGAGAAGTGGTCGACTGCTATAAACAAATACTCTGTGCCTGGTTCTGTAAGAGGGAGTTTTAGAAGATCGATGGACACTGTTTCCCAGAGGGCGTGACAGGATTGGATATTGTAAGAGCGGTGCAGGTTAGCTGGTGGAACCTTTGTGGCGGTGGCACGAGATGCAAGAGTCACAGTGTGCATTGATATCGCGATGCATGGTTGGCCAATAGTACTCGAGACGTGCTTGGCGCAAGCATCGGTCTTTACCTGGATGAGATGCGTGAGGTGTATCATGAACGATGGGAAGGACTGTAGATATCAGGTCAGTAGGGACAACGAGTTGGTGTATTTCTCTGTCGGGTAAATCCTTCCTTGTAAGGAATGTTTTTCTGTACAAGAGACCATCTTTTAGTATGAACTCATCTAGTGGTACTGGTAGAGCAGGTAAGGTTGAGGCATCTCCTGATTCGAGGAAATATACTACTTGGGACCACATGGAATCTTTGCACTGAGAGTTTTGAACATCCTTTGATGTTAAGGTTGTGCTGTCAGTGGACGTGACAGGTGCGGCTACATGACGTGAGAGGGCTTCTGCGACTACATTCGATTTTCCTGGGACATACTGAAAAGTGGGATTGAAGTCATGGATGGTGATAGACCATCTAACTAACCTACCGGTGATGTTGCGTTTCTTAAACAAATCACATAGAGGAAGGTGGTCTGTCTGAATATGCACTGGATAACCATATACTATGTCTGAAATGTTTCAAGGACCAGACGACTGCCAAAGCTTCCAAACCGGTGACATTGTAATTACGTTCAGCGGTCGCAAGTGCGCTACTAGCATATGCTATTACACGCTTCCTGGGTGCTTGGTCTAGTTGCATTAAAACTGCACCAAGTCCTGCGCCTGAGGCGTCTGTGCATAGAAGAAAGGGTTTGGTATGATCACGGAATGCTAAAATTTGGGCATTGACAAGAGCTGTCTTTAGCGCTTGGAAAGCCTGGGACTGATCGTTAGTCCATACAAAAAATACATTCTTCCTTAGTAAGTGAGTTAGAGGAGCAGCGATCTTTGCAGTCTTTAATGAATCTGCGATATGTAACCACTTAGGCTTAGGAAACTTCTGACAGCATCGGTATTGGCAGGTTTTGAGAAATTGATGATCGCCTTAGTTTTGTCGTCATTAGTATGAATGCCTTGTGCATCAACGACATTGTCCTAGAAAGTTGATTTTCTTTCTCAGGAAGTCACATTTACTGAGGTTGATTTTCAGGCCTGCTAGCTGTAGGCGTTCCAATACTTGTTGTAGTTTGGCAAAATGGTCAGGGACTGATTTACTTACAAGAATGATGTCATCTAGGTAAGTGAAAAGAGAGGGTCCCATCATGCCACTAAAGACTGAATGGATAAGTCGCATGAATACTGAAGGAGCATTTCTCAAATCAAAAGGAAGTCTCTTAAACTGAAAATGTCTGGAAGGGGTGCTAAAGGCTGTAATTGGGCGAGAGGATTCTTCCATTTCGACATGCCAGTACCAACTGAGGAAGTCTAGGGATGAAAAGACTTCGTTATTTTGACCTAGTGATCCTAGCAAATCTGTGAGGACAGGTAACAGAAAACGGTCTGGAACGGTTACGGAGTTTACTTTACGGTAATCCACTACTGGTCTAAAGTTGCCGTCCTTCTTTGGGACTAAGAAAAGAGGACTATTCCATGGACTGACGGAGGGTTCGATAATGTCCTGAACTAACATTTTCTGTACCATCTGATCTGTCTGTTTTCTTAAGCTGTGAGGTAACCGATATGCTGGTATGTAAATCGGCTGAGTTCCTGGCACTAGGTCTACGTGATGTTTGACTAAGTCTGTCTTGCCCATTTGTTCTCCGGGTAAGGCTACCACTTTTCTGTAAGCATGCAAAAGGTCGAGCAGTTGAGATTTATGCTGTGGAAAATCTTTGCAAGTCAGGTTTGAGAGCAGGTCAGGTGAACGAGTCTGAGCAGATCCCATAGAGTTAATGGCACATATACCTATTTGTTGACTATCATCATCAGTATCATCAGTAGGGATAGAGGATTCCTGGCACACCATTACGGCCGCTGGGTATACTAGGAAATCTCCGATCTTTACACCACTTTTAAGTTTTAGTGGAGCATTCGTGACATTGAGCAAGTATAGATAATACAGGCTGTCCTCTAGATCGTGCACCAGGCTGACTCATAAGTTAAGCCATTCACACAACACGTCTCACGTAGTGTTAGTACATCCACTCCTTTTTTCGCACCTACAACACGAACAGAGACTTTGGTGAACTTATGCGGTAAGAAAATTGTGCACGTATTCGTTACTGCACGCTTCGTCTCTGCGTGTTGAAGAACATCAGTCAGACTTTGTGAGGTAGGTAACTGAGGCATGTCTGAGTTGGCTGTAGTGCTGTCATTAGAGGAGGCTGGAAGAGCCTTTGCTGAATGCTGAAAGAATGTATCATCAGGTGTTTCCTTGCTCTCAGTCAGTGAGGGACTGATCTTTGTATTTTCGGGTGATGATGATGATGATGGCTTGGCTTGTTCTGTACTCTTAGGGAGTGCGAGAGTCAGGGGGGACTGAATGACTGAATTTAGTGGCAGTACTGGATGGGGACATTCCATACTGTAGACTGGAAACCCAGAAATGTCTCTACTACTACAGGCAGGCAATAATGCAATGGAGTGTTGTGCCATGGTTGGTAAGCCAATAAGGGCATCTGTTGGATATTTCAGGTCGTTAGTAACATGAAATTCTTTTGGGAAATGGAGCAAGGCTCTGTCTAGTTGTACTTCTAAGGTGACTCTTCTCTTGACCTTAAACTCTGAGCCTTCTACACCGGATAGGCGAATGTCAGGCGGTTCAAGGAAACTGACGCGGTTGTGGTGGTGTTGAATGATGTCTAAGGAGGTATCAGAAATCTAGTTTACTATAGATCCAGTGTCCATGAAGAACGACGTTGGTATGTCATTACTCCGTCCTAGAATGACTAGACCTGAGGAAGTTATAGGTCCTACATGACGGATGGGGAGTTGGTGTTTTGTTGCTACATCATATTGGTTCGATAGGGGCGCGGCGCTTCCCCCAACTGGTGACGACTTAGGTAACGACACTCGTCTGTAGTGTCTGTCGTACTAGTCTTGTGATATCTGCACGTAGGGCGACGCGAACGGGAAGGCGTACACCGTCTAGTTTGGGAGTAAGGCCGTGTGTGTTTATGGCCGCAACTGTTTGCTCGATATCCGGGTTTACCACAGTGCCAGCAGAGGATCGAGGACTGTCTGTTCTGTTGGACGCTAGACTGATCACGCCTTGTGGTTGGAGAACGTTGTGTGGTAGGTCTGCTTCGTATGGTTGAACGGGAATGGCATTGGTCTGGGGGAGTGGTAGTGTGACAGACCTGAGAGAGCTAGGGGCGGTCTGTGGCCTGATGCGTGTGGTTTGAACCTGTTCTTTCATGGATGGTTTTAGTGATCTGAACAATTTTATCTCCTGGATTGAAACCGATTGCCAGGGCTATTTCTCTCTGTTTAGGAATAAGCCAATGGAGAAATCTCAGGTAACCAAATAAATCTGCAAGGTTGTTGAGTGAAACCATAGGAGCTCCATCGACGTTCTGTACCCATTTCGTGCCTATAAGTAATTGGCGGATCTCGCTACTAGTGGCTTTCATGGCAGCAGCTGCTTCGTGTAGTTTGGCATGTTGGGGGGGAATTTGCAAATCCTCATCCATCTGGGTGAGGAGATTGGTGAACCCAATGAGAGATGCGGCATTGGAATGTTGGCAACAAAGTTTTATGAGTTCCTTACAGAAATCATCAAAGGTTTTTATGCTATCAAAATGTCCAGCACGGATCGCGGATCTGATATCTGATTTGCCTTGGTGTAAGCGACCCATGAAATAAGAGACTTTGAGGTTTTCATCTGTAATCCGCCGATTGTGGATGTCGGTTTCGACCTCTCTGAAAAAATCATAAACAGACCAAGTGGAGTCCTCGCCGGTAAATTTGGGACGATTGGCATCGTTGAGATAGATAGACTGGGGAGTAGGGGTTGTTTGGTTCATAGCTGGAAGCGTGGAAGTGATGGGAGTATGAGAGAGAGAGAGAGGGTAGTGGTAGTTAAGTGTAAGGGAGACGAGAGTTGAAGTGGGGCAGAAGAGTTAACGAGAGTGGTAGGAGTAAGGAGAGAATCAGGCAGTGTAGTAACAGGGGTAGAGTATGAGGTATCTGGATGGATAGTATCTGGATGGGAAGTGTGTTGTGAGGTGAGTAATGACGAGGTGGGTGGGGAGGCAGGTCGGGGGTACGAGGGTCCGCTACAGAGATGAATCAGTGAATCGTCCTTGGTTTGTGGGGTGTGATCATTCGTTGTTTCTTGGCTGAGAGGGGTTGCAGTAAGTTTTGTATATGCAAAGTATGACATATAGTCTGGTGAAGTAATATAAGATGAGAGATGAGGAGATATATATATATACAGTATATTTATAGTATGAAGATGAGAAAATGTACCATGAGAATGGAAATGGAAATGTATGGAGATGACGGAATGCTAGCTGCAGTAAATAGTAGGTGAGATGGGAGATGAGTAATAAAGACTGGCAGTGAAGGTGAGTATGGAATGAGGGATGGAGATGAATTATGACAACAACACACTATCTGTAGAGAAAATCGGAGGATAATCTCTATAGAAAGTCAAATGGGTGGATGAAGGTATACTATTATAGTTACACAGCTGAGTTGTGAACGAAGTGGAGAGGAGAGGTGAGAGTATTGATCAGCTGGTGGGAGAACGGTAGTGGAGGTGACATCAGAGGCAGGCGGGCGTGGTGGATGAGACTGGTTGTGAATACGTCTTGTAGTAGGTATGTAGGACGAGTCTTGGAAGAGGTGGAGTTTTTCGCTGGGCTTGAGTCGATACGTGAATAGGAGGTTTGACTGGTGCTGTGGGTGGGTAATCTGAACCAGATGAGAGGCACTGAGGGGTGGACAAATGTCTCCACAGGCAGATGCAAAGCTGATGGATGGCAGATGTGGTAGATGTGGCAGATGTAGAGGGCATTGATGTGGCAGATGCAGAAGGTGAACGGCAGATGCTGGAGAGGGCCACCGGAAGATGAACAGGTGTGTGAACAAGTGTCGGAACATATAAGACAGGTGAGGAGGGCGGTGGCATCGATAGTCGCGGCCTGTGTGGGGTTGTGGTCGATGTAGAGAATGACACTGGTGAGGGAAATTGGACACCTGTAGATGCAGAGCCGGTATTACGCCACGAGATTGAGGGCGAGGATGTGAGAGGCAGAGTGGCAAGGAGGTGTTTCTTGCACTAAAACACTGTAGGAGGCGGTCAGAAACGACGGTCCAAACACTGCTGCTACCAAAATGTAACACCCCTCTCTTGATGGTTGAAGGAAAGTCCTGGAGTAGCTATTTACGGCCTTTAATTGTGGAGCACAGATATGAGTTGTAGCCTCAGTAGATGTTAGCCCTCGACTGCCTGGGACATATGGCATTGGTTGGATGGCAAGCCTGGGAACGCTGCTTACATCTGCAGTTCTAGGGTACAGGGGGGGGGGGGCATATATACATATACTTAACGGCTTAATGCATACATATAAGGGGAATGGTACAATCTGGCGGTGTTGTCAATCAAGAGAGTTGGTTGGAAGCCTTGATTATGATAAAGTGATTGACACATTCACCCAGGCCCAACTAGAATCAAGATGCCTCATCCTTATCCTTCCTTCCCAGAAAAAAAAATGAATATGTTAAATCTATGTATAAAATAAATTGATAAATGTGTTTATGATCCAATCATCACATCAAAAAATGAAAGATTTTGTTAGATGTTGCCTGGCATATGCTGATTGCATCCTTTTTGTGAGCAGGACATGAGAAAGGAGGAGAGAACAGGAGGAGAAAGCAGAGGAAATGAGGAGTGCGATAGACAGATGAGACACCAAAAAAGCTTCTGGAGAAGTGAAAAGGAGGGTATCAGATGGACAAGACACAGAGTTAATTCGGTTTTGTCACAACTCAGATTATACTCATTTTATTTTTATTTCATGTTGCAAAAGTTAGCCTAAGCACATGACAGGAACCTTTTGGTAGAGCACAGTACTGTCTCACATCTTGTATCTTTTTACTCTAAAATAACTTAAAAATTATCTGGTGAAAATCTAAAGATTTCTGGGCTGGGCTAAGCCCCCAATGTTTCGAGATCTTAACCCGCCGAGTCCCATCGACGTACGATGTACGTCGCTACTTTTTCCGCGGACAGACCCAACGACGTATATCGTACATCACACAATTGCAAGGCCCATTGTGTTCACATTTTTCAACATTCGCAGGTGATTTTTGGTAGGCATATGTGGGAGACCTTCCTCCACCTGCTGTCAAGCGGGGATACTGCCTGGCCCCTCCTAACCCCCCTTCCCCCCCTCCCCCCACACTGGGCAATTCACCTGTTAGCATCAACCTAGCCAGTAAAGGTATGAAATTCACGGTGAAAGTGATTCCTGAGGTGGAGGACAAAGAAACAAAGAAGCTAGAGGTAAAAACAAACAGAAGTGATGAGGTGATAATGTCATAAAGGGAGGTGCCATATACTGGGGTTTTGGGTAAGTGAACAATGCTTATAAATGCCTATATTATTGTGTGAAAACCATTATAGACTTTTACCACACACAAATTTGTACCAAATAAATGAAATAAATACGTAATTTAAAGTGGCTTGAATTAGTCAACCCTTCCATAGTTCGTTTTCTTAGCCAGGTACCCTGAAAAAGAAGGAAAACGTAAGGTTGAGTGACACCTGTATCAACATTTTTTTACCTCAGGATCGCGATTTCACTATGAATATTCGATGTTTCTCACCAAAAGCGAAGATTTCAGCCAAAAAACAAAAAGTCGAAAATCGGTCGGGATCTGGGGGTAGGCTGGGTAAAAAACCGGTCGGGACTCGGCGGGTTAAATACGCCCCTGAGCTTGCCTTTTGGCATATATGTTTGCAATCACCAAATTTATTCTGTGAAGTAATATTTTGTGGGGAGGACAGGTTGCAAATACATTACTTAACCCTTTCACTAGGAAAGGCAATTCCTTCACTGAATAATAACAAAGCCACAAGCAAATTTATCTACCATGATATGTTTGCTGAGTAATGTCGACAAGACATGTACTTCTATGCATGGTCTTGAGCCATAGGACCGTTGTTACGTCCCAGTCCCACACTGCCACAGGCTTCAACAACAGTGGTTCAGCATAGGAAGGACATTGTTCATTGAGTTGTTCTTCCTATGGTCAGCCTTTAGGTGTATAGTACACAAGATCAGCTGAGGCAAAAATAAACACTGTCTTTATTTTCCAAATAATTTCACTTAATGCTTTCCAACTTCACTTCACTGTTCTCACACGCACTGGAGCTATACAAACTTTACTAACTGCTATTACACATAATGCTTGACAACACTTCACTGTTATTAAACTTAATGCTTCACAACACTTCAGTCATTACACTTTACTGTTTTCACAGGTACCGAAAATATACCAACTTCACTGCACTGACACTGCACTACGCTCCGACTGAACAGAATACCGGCTAAACTTCACTCAAACTAAACTGAAACCAGGCTTTCTCTCTATAGACTCATCCCCATCCTTATATAACCTTCCTTGCTTCTCCAACATTCTAGGACATGCTAGTCCTGTAGCTACCTGCCCCCAGCAACAACAGTTACCAGCTCGGAGACAACCAAAATATGCCAGTCTTCTTACATTACATAACAGTCTAAATCATTTGCCAAACTTAAATTACATTACATAACTTAACGAACAATCACATAAATAAAACATTATAGAGAAAAAGGGCATAAGTATTAATGCATAACTTACGAAACGACTACGCTCACAAACAGCAAGCAAACTGGCAACTCTGACTCGTACCGAAACCGGAACTACCATAAACATTGGGAAACATTGAGATGCTTCTCGAGCACCTAACTGGCAAATCTCACTTTGTAAACAGTATTCTAGGTGGCATAGGACAATTCGAAACTCCTTTTACTCAGCTATTTGTTTTGCACATTATGTCATGTCATCATCTTTTACAGCATGTTACTGAGGCTATCAATGTTGGTAATAAAACCATGTAAAAGACTTAACCATGAATATTAAGGTGTAGTACCAGTAGGCATAATGAACTGCAACAAAATAAATGCAACAAATCCTTCAGTGCCATTGAGATTATGGTCTATATATTCTTCCACTATTCTACACCTAACAGTATCTAGATGTAAGTTGCAGTCAGAGCTTCAGACCCATCAAATGTCCATAGTGGAAAATATTCCCCACATTATGAGTGTGAGGCTGATTAATGCACTGATTAAACGAAATAAATAACTGGTGAGGCATCTGCCAGGGTAATATGCCGCCGGAAATGCGTGTGAGGGGTAAATGCATGTATATTAGGGTTATGACAAATCTCAGATTTATTAGTCTGGGGTTCTAAACGATGAACATTTACCTAAAACTCACAAAAATGACTTTGATTTTGCCAGACCTTGAAAAAACCTCCCGCACCTAAGACAGTTTCATATTTCACATTAAAACACCTAGCTTCTCAAACACTCTTTATTATAACATGTCAGTTTTACATACAATACACATGAGGAATACATGAAAATGAGTACATATAGCATTTGTAATGTTTTTAATAGTTTTTTTTTTTCAGATTTGTGTATTAGTGTTAATAAATTTGCTGTTAAGATATTTGTCTGTTTTGCAAGTAGAACGAACCTCCTCCATCAACTTTACAGCTCTCTCAGCTATTATGTTGGAGCGAGGCACATCAAGCACTGATGGTTCCTTTTTCCAGTGAGTAGAGAAGCATTTCACAGCTTTGGGACACTTAACTTTGGATATTGCTGACAACAGGTCTTCATAACCAGTCTCTGAATAGTGCTGGTTAGAAAACCAGGCCAGCGACCATGTAGTTGCAATGAAATCGCAAGTAACCCCCAGCTGTTCTCGCCAATTAGGAAGAAGGAAAAATGCAACAAGTCCAAAAATTCCTCGTGAGTTCCACCTGGCACTGTGAAGTGATGGCAGCTTGTGCCATTTGATGCGAGGCCATTTTTCCTCCGTTTTGTAAAACTTGTATGCTTCACAAAGCTCAAAAAGGAATTTAAAATCATCTCTCCAGCCAAGGTTCTCATACTCTGGTATCACTTCTGTTCCCATATATGCATTTTGCAAATCATCATACTGTTCCAAAGTGTCATCAATAAAGTCGTAATTAATGTTAGGTGACCGTGACTGCATAGGAAAAAAGAAGTCCAACACATGTCACAGAACAAGATCAAGAATGTGGTGTTGGCAGCCGATGTATTGAGGTTCATTGAATCCCTTGTCTCGAAATGTTCTCTGAAGCCTGGCTACAACACCATTTTTGCGACCAGTATTGACTGCTGTTGTGTCAGAGATGATCATCTGAATACTGTTCCATGCATTGTACTCATCAAGCAGGTCCTGTAGTGGTTTATAGATGTCTGCAGAGGTTCCACTGTCACAAGCCAAAATGCCAAGTTGTAATGTTCTTCTGTAATTTTTCAAGCACACAACTTGGTACTCCTTATTGTCAATTTTCTTACCATCAAAATGCAAACAAAATTTCTCTTCAGAGAGCAGTGCCATGAGGCGGTTCTTAACTTGTTCTGCATCTCTGATTGTTCGGCGCCAGACTCCAGACTGTGATGGTGTTGGGGCACTAACTCCATCTTCAGCCAGACTTTGAAGCACCTGTGACGATTTTCTGGATGACAAAGAGTGTTTAGACACCAGTCTGGCAGCAGACTTTGTTGAGTGGCGTGTTGCACTCTTTGTGGGAGAATCTTCTGGAACTGCCTCAGGGTCACACTCATCACTGCTGCTTCCTTCCGTACTATCACTGGATTCGGAGATAACCGTTTTGCTTGTCGAGGGTTCTGATGTACGTTTGGCCCTTTTTGATGGATGGATTGTTGACACAGGAGGCACTTTCACAGTTGTATATCCCACCCTGCCTCCTGATTCAATTTGTCTTTTGTGCAGTTCTTTGTCCTCACTACAAAGCCAAAATCCATTTGTTTTTGTAATATCGAGCAGATGAGCAAGATTTTCTTCAAATTCTGCATTTGGTCGCTTTCTGTGTTTTTCAAAAGATGTGATAACTTTGTCAACCTTTGCAGACACTTGTTGTTTGGAAAGAACAGGAAAATTCAGCTTCTCCCAAAGCTTCAACAATTCCTCAAATATTTTTCTGAGTCGGTCATGTCGTCCTTTCAATTCATCATAAAGTCCCAAGAATCTTCCAACGATATCTCTGTTGCAAGGCATTTTACAAAATGTGTCACTCACATCCAGTTTTAGCTCTGGTATACAAGGACGGCGCTTTGTGCTTGATTTCAAATTTTGTGCCCATTTTTCCCCAGCTGCTTCCACTGCTGATTTTGACATTTTACTTTGCAAGGACATATTTCCAAAAAGCAGCACTCAACAGCAAATTTTCCACACCAATACTGCAAAGAAAGCAATATTGTATGAATGATGTGATTTGAACAACTATACAGTATACATTTACACAGTTTTAAACATCAAATCGGTTTGGTTAAGCTGCTTGTTGCAAGTCCTAAAGCAGTCTGGCTGCAATGGACGACAAATGCAGTCCTTTTAAAATTCAACAATTTAATAATACAAAACAACAATAGCAATTACAGTACAACTAATATTGAGATCCCTTACAAATAATATGCAGTGCACTGTTAATGTCAGCGTGACCCACTTATAATGCAAACAATAGAAATGAGTTCACAGATTTAACACTAGAGGGCCACTGATCAAACAATTTTATCTATTTTACCTTTGTTTTTTATTTCTTTTAATTATTGTTTAATAATATATTTTAGCAATATTCATTCGTATATATTTCCTTGTTATTTCTTGATACTTGTTAATTCTTTTCTTGTTACGTTATTTTGTAAATAGTATTTTGTATTCTCATGTATTTTTAAAAGTGATGTGGTGCTAGGTGCGGGAAGTTTTTTTCATGATCCAATGAAATGAACTTCATAAAAGTGATCTATGGGTAAAAGTTCATCAAATGCAACATCAGGAAAATGAAAGTTTTGAAATAAGTTTTTTAGTCATAACCCTAATGGATATCTTAGACGTAACTGGCATACAAATAGATAATATATCCACAAAAGGATGCATTGATTGTCATATAAGTGGTTTTGAAAAGGAAGAATTAGCTGTCCTCTTATTGTCTACTGGTTGCTTTTAAAGGCCATTGAATAAAGAGCATCAGCATTCGACATCACAGACCACTGACATGTAAACACAGGCAAAGCTATGCTGTTCCAACTCTCCATCTGACCAAGCACATACCTCCACCTCCCTGCTCACCTAACCAAGCACATAATGGCTCTCACCCCCCACCCCTCTCTCTGCATGACACAGACATTAACATTTAACAATTTCAGTAGTTTAGCCATGGTAATAATGAAGTTATGAGCAGATTGGGTGAAATTATGTCACGTTGTTTTTTTTCATTTAGGCAGTTTTTTTTTAATATGTAATAGTCATAATAATTTTGCATGTGCAGTTTCTGCCTTCTAGGTGTAATAGTTGCAATGTTTTAATAGGAAAAGGCATTGTGCCCTTCTACACAGGTTGCAATGAAATCTCTTCCTTTTTTTTCTTTTTCATTAGTTTCAAAAACACTACTTAACACTTTACCGGACCAGCCTTCCATAAATTTGCTACCATATCCCAGGCTGGGGGTGAGTCTCCAACAAAATGAAGATTTGTTGCCTGTGTTTGTAAGAGAGAGAATATTAGGTTCCCTTAAAATGGATATAATCTATCTAAATATCACACCGCATAAACACCAGTGTAGGGGTGCTAAATTTTGCTATCCCTTGTAATGAATATTCCACCGCTGTAACACCAGTGTATGGGCGGTACTTTGAATTTAATTCGATGTTTTCTGGTTACTGCCAATGAAGATATCCTAGAGATATTAAGAAGGCCTCGTTAATTTGATGAACACTAGGAAGAAACACCAACAGATAATAATAGAAATAATTTGGTATGCTGCCACCACCCAGCGATTGCCAGGAAAAAAGAAGTAATAAAAGATGTTAGTCCCATACGATGGAAGAGGGCAGTAAACAGGGTAGCGTGAGAAAGATATTTGAGAGCGTGGACTTTATAGATAGTACCATCCATGCCTTGCGGGCCACTTGGTCTCATAATCTACTTCCCAGAGGATTTATACCAAACACATACGAAAAGTATACGAACATAGTATTACTTTAGTCTCTGATGCCACCACATTATCTGAGAGAATGGAAGCTCTCTTCTCCACAGGTTATGAATCACCTGACTCACATATCACGGTACAAATAATTATACGAGAGTATACCACTACAGAAGTACCTTGGGTCTACACTCAACAAGATGTTGATTATTCTGCTTACAGAAGAACTACTCGCCCGATACATAACACACATACATAAAGAATTCACTCAACTCAACCTCTTAACTCATCACGAGGTACACTTGTGAAATAGAAAATTACAAACTCAGGAGAGTCTCTCATAAACCACGGTCTCAAAAGGACTTGTACTATTTCCCAGGTATACAACGTGTTACACAGTTTACTCTATATTTAATAAAATCATCCCTATTTTCCATGGGTTTGCATAACATAACATATCTATGTAAATAATCAGATGCCCAAGAATAATTTAATATATATTGTCACAGCGCTTGCAATACTCGCGCATGATAGAGAAATACAACACTCTGCATCTCACTCGCTTCTAACCAAAATTTTTCACTTCATGAATAAAGGGCATACTAAGTGGACCATACAACTTCATATTCGACAACTGTGTATAGGAATGAACTGTGGAAACGTGTAAAGGCATTGGCACTAGGGACTGCGAGACACTACGCAGTCGACGGGCAGACTCCGAGACGCCACACCATCTGTGGATTCCGTCTCGTATGAGATCTCACCTCGAAGTCACGGCTTGCCGCAAGGACGCTCCGGGTATCCCGCAATGTTCTTACAACCGGTTCTGGCTTTGACTAATTACTCTACAGTCAACTTGTTATACCATCGTCCAGGAATTTTGCAACAAGGAATTTACACAATCCTTTACTTAGACAAAATGACTTATGATGATTTAAATTTTGTGGCAGTAACATGGGTCTAACAATTTAAAATGATGCCTAAACTCACGCATTGACATAATTTCTCTTTGTTTGCGTTTGTATCTAGCGACAGTGAAAAATAAATTAATTTTGCGGTTAACAAAGACCATAATCAATAATCAGACTTTACCTAAGCTCTTAGACATTATTATTTAGTACAACACGATGATAAACACAAATTCAACTACAAAATTCTGAATTCCAAGTGTAAATACGACTCATAGCGAATTTTAATCTCGAATCAACTTTCTACACCTCTTTATCGAAAACAGACATGAATTTGCGCTCCACATGGTCTACATGTTAACAATAATACTCCCCTACTACACTATAACTAAGATCAAGCCCAAAAAAGAGAATTACAAGGTCCACTTCCCATACATTGCATCGATTTAAACAGGGTCCAGAATTACACTTACACCATACATAAACTAACGTAAATTACACATATATTACACTTACACTATACTTATACTAACTTATATTACACTTATATTACTTATATTATACTTATGTTACATAAAGAAATTTACAGCATTACATGTTCACCAAATTGTTGTGCCATGTTTTTGAGCAATGAAAAATATCTCCAACAAATGACACACCAGTGCGTCATCAACCTGGAATCGGTTGACCAACAAATGACGCACCAGTGCGTCATTGGCCCGGAATAGTGTTAAGACACAGCATTCTACCTATCAAAAGGCACCAGTTCACTATAAGACACATAACTATGTGAAATTTTATGACTCGAGTGAATACATTCTTAGTTCAATTGCAGTGCCACCTGTTGTTGCTGAAGTCATAACAATACCCTCCTCTGACTTCGTCAGGTAGACGTTAAAAGCAACCCTGCTAATACCAGTACGCCATTTCTGTATGACGCAGCCATCACATGTATTCAGTATGGATTTTGGGTGTTAGTAGTGATGACATGTGGAGGCGGAGGTGTATAGCATATAGGAAGACTACTGGGCCTTAGGAATGGGCTTTGAAGCCCATGCCCAGTAAGACACTAAAAAGACAGTTTTGGTGTACTCAAACTGTATATAATTTTTTGTAATGCAGGATTATTAATAATTAATTGTACTGTATGAAAATTAATATTACCTAAACTGAATTGCATGTTTTAGCATCAGAGACGTAAAATTTTTTTAGCAGGAAAATGGACTGTGGCCCAGTATTATGAATACTGAAACTCTTTAGTTTTCATATAAAACTAATTCAAGCTCATGAAGTTATATTCATGTTGTTAGATTCTTGACATTACAAATCACAGTTTTAATTATTCAAGTACCGATGATTTAATTAATAATTGGTAACTCCGACAAGGCTCAAGAAGGAGCAGCAAATATAGGCAAACTCATGGAAAATTCGTCAGAAATACATTATGATGGTAACTTCACTCGTATACTGCCCCAGAGAAACACCATTATGGAATCCAACCCGCTGTCATCCTCGGTTCAAGATGTCGGGAAGCTGACAAGCATCCCCTCAGGCAAGTGTAAGCAGACATGAAGCTGTGGCAGGTGTGGAAGCAACAACACCTGCTAGGCGTGAGTTTTGAATGAAACACGGACAGGGGGGAAAGAATAGGGGTTCGATGGACTCTGTGTACAGCTGTGGGCAATGTAGGGAGGTGGAATAAGGAAGGGA
>JAGKTI010001461.1:41433-84529 GCA_018397915.1 Birgus latro | reverse complement strand
GAGTGAATATCAATGAGATGCAGTTTGGGTTTATGCCAGGCAGGGGGACCACTGATGCCATATTCATTGTTCGACAGCTTCAGGAAAAATATACTGGCAAGAAAAGGGAATTGTATTTTGTTTTTGCTGATTTGGAAAAGGCCTTTGACAGAGTCCCTAGACAGGTGGTGAAGTGGGCAATGAGAAAGCTGGGGTTGGAAAAGTGGCTGGTTAGGGTGGTTATGGCCATGTACGTGGGTGCTCGCACCCAGGTAAGAGTGAATGGAGTTTTGAGTGATGAGTTTCCCGTGAATGTTGGTGTACATCAGGGGTCAGTTTTGAGTCCCTTGTTGTTTATCATGGTGCTTGAAGCCCTCTCACGTGACTTCAGAGATGGACTCCCATGGGAGATGTTGTATGCTGATGATTTGGTGTTGATTGCTGAGAATGAAGGGGAGGCTGAGGAAAGATTTAAGAAGTGGAGAGATGGTATGGGGTACAAGGGCTTAATGGTAAATGCAGATAAAACAAAAGTGATGATATCTAGGGTTGGTGGCGGTACAATCAGAGGAGAGGGAGAGTGGCCATGTGCAGTCTGCCACATGGGTGTGGGAAGTAATTCCATCTTGTGCAGTGTTTGTGATAGATGGGTGCACAAGAGATGTAGTGGTATTAGAGGTAGACTGCGAGATAATGCTGATTTCATGTGTGTGGTGTGTCGGGGAGAGCAGGTGGAGATTGTTAGGCGTGAGAGGGTTGAACTTGCAGGTGAGTCTCTTGAGTGTGTGGAGGAGTTTTGTTATCTGGGAGACATGTTATGTGCCGGAGGTGGGGCTGGAGTTAGCTCGGTTGCTAGAGTGAGAACTGGTTGGAAGAAGTTCAGGGAGCTGTTGCCTCTCCTGACATTGAGAGGACTCTCCTTACGTGCTAAGGGGTCTTTGTATGTAGCATGTGTTAGGAGTGTGATGCTGTATGGTAGTGAGACCTGGGCAGTAAAGGAAGAGGATATTCGCAGGTTTAAACGTACAGAAATGACAATGATTAAGTGGATGTGCAGTGCGTCCCTACATGCAAGGCCTGGGGGGGCTGGGTTTACGATGGAAGAGTTGAGAGGTAGGATGGGACTGGAGAGTATTGGTGTTGTGATGAGGAGAGGTAGGCTGAGGTGGTTTGGACATGTGGAGAGGATGGGGGATGATAATTGGGTACAGAGGGTGAGAAGTGTTAATATTGGGGGAGGGGTTGGGAGGGGTAGACCAAGAAAGACATGGGACGAGGTCATTATGTGTGACTTAAGGGTTAAGGGGCTGAATAGGGAGGCTGCCAGAGATCGAGCAGCGTGGAGAGCAGCCATTAGGTGACCAAGGCCGACACATGCAAACATGTTGGAGCCTTCAAAAACGAAAACGAAAACGAAAATGAAAACGATGTTAAAGCAATTGGACGATAGTTAGAGGGTTGGGAATGGTCACCCTTCTTTGGGACTGGCTGAATGAGAGCAAACTTCCAGCAAGAAGGAAAGGTACAAGTTGAGAGACAAAGGCGAAAGAGTTTACCTAGGCAGGGTGTAAGCACAGAAACACAGTTTTTGAGGAGAACAGGAGGGAGTCCATCAGGACCATATGCCTTGTTAGTATTGAGGCCAGTGATGGCAGAAAATACATCAGCTGAAGAAATTTTAATGTCAGTCAAGAGGAAGTCAGAGGGGGGAAGTGATGGAGGAATAGCACCAGAATCGTCTAAGGTGGAATTGGAGGAGAAAGTCTGAGCGAAGAGACCTGCTTTATCAGTAGAAGAAATAGCTACAGAGCCATCAGAGTAGAAAAGAGGAGGGAAGGATGATGAGGTAAAGTTGTTAGAAAGGTTTTTGGCAAGGTGCCAGAAGGAGCGAGAAGAATTCGAGTTGGAGAGTTGAGAACATTTAGCACGAATGAAATTATTTTTAGCACGATTCTGGGCAGAAATATATAAAAGATGTGATTCAGGGGTGGGTTGGCTCCGGTACCTCTATAGAACAAGCGTGATTAAACCAAGGCTTTCTTGCATTAGTCAGAGGATATGAGAAAGGAATGTATGCTTCCATGCCTGAAAGAATAAACTCCGTAAAGCGCAAGGCACACTCAGATGACTCCCGGCCATGGAAGCAATAATCATTCTAAGGAAAATCAAAGAAGTACTGCCTGAGAGCCTCCAAATCTGCAGCTCCAAGGTGCCACAGGCGGCATTTCTTTGGAGGGTCCACAGGCCGTACTGGAGCGATAGGACAGGTTAAGGTAATAAGGTTATGACCGGAGGAGCCCAACGGAGAGAATAGATTAAAAATGTAAGCAGAAAGATTAGTTGTTAGGAAAAGGTCAAGTATGTTGGAACTGTTTCCAAGGCGGTCAGGGATACGAGTAGGGTGCTGTACAAGCTGCTCTAGGTCACTGAGGATAGAAAAGATGTAGGCTTGCTCACCAGGTGGATCAGTGAAAGGAGAGGAGAGCCAAAGGTGATGGTGAACATTGAAATCTCCTAGAATGGAGATTTCAGAGAAAGGAGAAATGGATAGAATGTGTTCCATCATAGAAGTAAGATAGGCAATGAAATTTTGATAGTCAGTAGAATTAGGAGATAAGTAAACAGCACAGATATATTTAGTCAGAGAATGACAGGAAAGCTGAAGCCAGAGGGTAGAGAATTCAGAAGAATCAAGTTCAGCAACACAAGAGCAAGATAGATAGTTGCGTACATACAGTATACGCAACAGCCACCTTTGGCTTTGAAATGAGAATAGAGAAAGTACGAGAATACAGAAAAGGGTTTGCTGTCAGTTGCCTCAGACAACTGAGTCTCATAGAGAAAGAGAAGGTGAGGTTTAGAGGAGAAGAGGTGGTGTTTAACAGAGCAAAAGTAAGAGGAAAGGCCGCGAATGTTACAGAAATGAAGAAGGAGTGAGTCAGACAGCGGTTCCAGGCAGCTCTTTGAGTCATCACCGGGAGAGGGGCGGATGGTGGGGGCATCAAGAAATATAGTTTTCCGTATAGATGCATTGACCTGTGTAATAGACTGGACAAAGAGATCGTCCAGTCTAAAAACTTAAACGAGTTTAAAGCAAAATTTGACTTACTGAGAAAAAGACGGGACCCCATGAGCGTAGCTCATTTCCTGTATATCGCAATTTGGTAAATACAATTAGAGAAATACACACACACACACCAAAAATAGTATACAGAGTCTGATACAGGCCAATGAGATGGCAAACCAGGAGATCGAGAATCTGAAACGAGAAAATATCGAATTAAGGAGAAAACTAAAAGACAACAGTAACAAAATGGAGAAGGTGAGTAGTGTGTTAGAAGAGCAAAAGGCAAAGTGGGCACATGCGGAAGAAGAACAGAAAGAAGTGGTCAGCCTAAGGAAAAGCAATCAGGAAGAAAGAGAAATGAACAAGGAAAAAATAGAAGAAAATGTAGTGAAAATATTGAAGAAAAAAGAAAAAATTGTGAGAGAAACTGCAGAAAGGAACAGATGTGTGGTATATCCGGAAACAGGGAGAAGGAAGAAAAGGTTAGATCTATGAGACTCGAGAGAGACTCGAATCAAGTGAGAAAATACTGGGCAAGATTGATACCAAAGGAAACAAGTGGGAAAAAAAAATTGAAGAAGTAAGGAGGATAGGGCCATATAAGAAAGGGGAAGCAAGACCAATAAGAGTTAAGTTGTCATCAGAAAGTGTAGTAAATGATATACTGTACTTAAAGTGACCTGGAAACTAAGTAATGAGGCAGGGATGGAAAATATTATAGTAAGAAAAGATATGAATGAAGAAGAAAGAGAAGTTTCAAAATTTTTGAAGGAACAAGTAAAGGAAATTAATGACAGGAGGAAAGAGGAAGAATGCAAAACTTTTTTTTGGAGAGTGAAGGATAAGAAAGTAAGGAAGTGGTATGTAAGGAGTTAGAAGTGAAGTTTCAAAATTTTTGAAGGAACAAGTAAAGGAAATTAATGACAGGAGGAAAGAGGAAGAATGTAAAACTTTTTTTTGGAGAGTGAAGGATAAGAAAGTAAGGAAGTGGTATGTAAGGAGTTAGAAGTGAAGGTAACAAGGAGGATGGACATGAATATGAAAAAGAGCAGAAGGAGTAAAGATAAAACCAGTGCAGTAAATTGAAGTATCACGTATAGTAATGTAGATGGGTTAATATCTAAGAATGAGGAAACTGGAGACCATATAAATGAAAATAAACCTGAAATTGTTTGCCTGGTGGAGACTAAATTGCCCCGAGATGTCAATACAAAATTATTTGGATGAAACAATTATAATATATATGAGAGAGGGGGGTGTGAGTTGGGAGCGTGGTAGTGAAATGGCAGGGGACAGAGTGACATGGAGGTGATTTGTTTGTGGCCACCCCGTGCGGGATTGAGGCGTCTGGCAATAGATAGATAGATAGAATTATAATATTTGGAGGAAGGATAGAGAAAGTAAGTTTGGGGGAGGTATAATGATTTCAACCCATAATGACCAAAGAGCAAAATATATAGAAATTGAAAATACCATGGCTAGGGAAAAAATAGATGTAATAGTATTTTATACACCCCCCAAAACTAGGGCATGGGGAGATTATGAACAGTTAATAAGAGATTCCATTATTAAACTAAAGATGTTAATTGAACAAAGAAATAGAATAATAATAATGGGAGATTTCAACTGTAGAGAAGTTGATTGGGAAAGTATGGATGCTGGGAATAATAAGGAACCATGGGGAAGTAAATTAATGGAAATGGTGATAGAAAACATGTTAACCCAATTAATTAAAGAAAATACAAGAATTAGGGGTGACAACGAACCATCAAGGCTTGACCTAGATTCACGAAGGACCCAAATGATATGAGGAACACACCTACCAATGCCCCTTGGGTAAAAGAGATCATCTGGTCATTGAGATGGAAGTGGCAGGAGTAAAGGAAGGAGAAAGAGATGAAAAACACAGAGACAACAGATACAGTTATGGGAAGGCAGACTTTTCTTCCCTGAGGAACTTTTTCCAAAATGCAGACTGTAGTAAAATGACTACGATCACAAATATTGGTGAGAAATATGAGCTTTTGATAGAAGTATATAAAACAGGAGTTAGTAAATATGTCCCAAAATTTTCTGCAGCTATGGAAAGGAAGAAAGAATGGTTTAACAACAGATGTAGAATGGCACGTAAGGCAAGAAAAAGAGCATGGAATAAAGGGAGAAGAAGGTATAGTGAAAGGGCTTGAGAGGAGTACAAGCAGGTAAGAAATGAATATGTAAGGGTGAAGAGAGAAGAAGAAAGGAAATATGAAAAAGATATTGTAACTAAATGTAAAAAAGAGCTGAAACTACTTTATAGGTTTGTAAATGGTAAAATGAAAGTTAAGGACAGAAGAGCTATATGATGGGGAGTGAAATAATGAACAATAAGTTGAAGTCAGTCTATGTATTGGAAGAGGAATTTAGGGAGCCTGAAATGGAACCCAGGATGATGGGAATGGCAGAAATTACAGTTGACGTGAATAAGCTGCTACAGCTGATGAGGGATTTGGATGTGAGAAAGGCAATGGAACCAGATGGTGCGGCTGGATGGATCCTGAAGGAATGTGCAGATCAGTTAGTGTGGCCAGTTTATGTCATCAACAAGACCTCACTGGAAAATGGACAGTTACCTAAAGACTGGAAAAGAGTAAGTATTGTACCAATCTTCAAGGGAGGAGAGAGAGAAGATCCACTCAATTACACACCGGTTTCACTTACTAGTGTTGTTTGTAAAATCTGTTGGAAAATTATTAGAAAAAGATGGATAAAACATTTAGAAGAAAATGAAGTGATAACACCAAGACAGTTTGGTTTTAGGGAAGGAAGATCATGTGTTACTAACCTATTAAGTTTCTACAGTAGGGTAACAGATGTCATACAAGTGAGAGAGGACTGGGCAAATTGTGTCTATCTAGATCTCAAGAAAGCATTTGACAGGGTGCCCTATAGGAGACTGCTGTGGAAGTTGAAGACCTTTCGAGAGGTGCATGGGAAACTATTAAAGTGGATGGGAGATTATTTGATAAGAAGGCAGATGAGAACACCTATAAGAGACAAGGTTTCACAATGGAGAAACATGACTAGTGGAGTACCCCAGGGCTCTGTCTTAGCCCCAGTAATGTTTCAGATTTATGTAAACGATTTACCAGAGGGTTTAAATACAGTAAGACCTCACTATAATGGGCTAATTGGGGCCCAAACCATTCCGAAAAATGCGAAATTCCGATAAAAGCGACATCCGGACGTCCTCTTGCTAATTTGGACTTTTTCCGATATATCAGACATTAGTCCGGATCAAATGAATGGTTTTTAAACTGTTTTGACTACCATTGTGTACTGTGTTATAACTTCACTACATTAATAAAATGGTATAATATATATATAATAATACTGTACTGTACGCTGATAAACATGTCTTTTATTTACCTTATTGTGGTGAACATAGCTGAAGTGGTCCAGACTGCTTCTGGCTTTATCGGACTTTTTCTGATATACTGTATAGGAATATAGTCCAGTAGCTCCTCGAGTCCAATAAAAGCAAATTCCAGTCTATTGAAGTCCGTTATATCAAGGTTTTACTGTAGCTACACGAGTATGTTCACAGATGATGCAAAAATCATATAACATGTTAAATGTATTGATAGTTGTAAAAACTGCAAGAGGACTTGGACAGACTTCATAGCTGGAGCCAGACTTGGAAAATGGTTTTTAGTGCCAAGAAGTGTTATGTATTAGAAATGGGATTAAGTGAAAGAAGACCACACTGGACATATAAAATGGGCAACAAGATAATTAGTAAAAGAAAAGATGAGAAGGACTTGGGAGTGATTATTCAGGATGGCTTGTCACCAGAAAAGCATATAAACAAAATCATTGGAGGAACTAATGGATTACTGACCAACAGGAGAGTGGCTTTTAATTATATGGACAAGGAAATGCTGAGGGAGTTGGTAGTGACCATGATAAGACCAAGACTAGAGTATGCGGCCATGGTATGGTCACCTTATTTGAAGAAGCATATTGATAACTAGAGAGGGTTCAATGAATGGCAACAACGATGATACCATGCTTAAGGGAACTGACTTACAAGGAGAGACTGGAAAAAATGAAGTTACCATCACTGTGCGAGAGAAGGGAAAGAGGTGACTTGATCACAATATTTAGAAATGTAAGAGGATTGGAAAGGGCGGATAGAGAGGATCTTTTTGTGTTGGATGATGGAAGAACAAGCAGTCATGACTTCAAGTTGAGGAAAAGTAGATGTCTTAAAGATCTTAAATGGTTCAGTTTCCTGAATAGAAGCATAAGTACTGTATTTGGAATGACTTAGACAAAGAGGTGGTGCAGGCAAAAAACATTCATGTGTTTCAAACTAGACTAGATAAATGTAGATGGGGGAGCCAGGACAACCTCCCGACAGTGATAGTGATGACGCAGGCCCCGCGGGGCCACAGTAGCCAAGCCTCGCCCCACCACCAGTCCCGTTAACCAAGCCAGTCTTCACATCAGTGTAAATGCATTTTTTTTTTTAATGTTTCTTACCTATGATGTTTTCTTATTAATATTACTGTAAAGTACATCAGTTCATGTTTGTTTCATTTATCATCGTAAAATTAAGAGGCAGAGTCGAGAGAAAGAGTGGGAAAAGTGCTTACCTTGGGGTGAAGCTGACCAATTTGTAGTCAGCACTGCCTCACTCGCCACTGAACCTGATGTGTTTAAACCCCTTCCTTTTGAGGAACTGGCACAGCCACCCATTCGATGCCTTGAAAGGTTTTGTTGGAGGATTAATGGCTTTTTTAAGGCACGTGTGATAGAATATCTTTGCCTGCTCCCTTATATGGCGCCCATCTAATGAAACCCCTTCCTTTTCCTTTCTTTGAATGTAGTGAGCAAGATATCTTTCCATTTCTATTAGCACTTCTTTGTTGTCCACCAGCATTCTACCATCAAACTGAGCACCTCCATAGTTATTTGCTACTTGCTTGATTTGTTCACTGTTCTTTAAAATCATTCTCACTGTCGATTCACCAACACCAAACTTCTGACCAATAGCAGAATTACCCTCACCTGCTTTTTTCCTTTCAATCATTTTCAGTTTGGTCTCAAAAATTATTTTCTTGTTCTTCTTACCCGTTGGCACCATGATAACACTCATGCAAGGTTAGACTGCTGGGGTATTGCGAGGAGCACCACGAAATTGTGAGGGTCAGTGACCTTGGTTGGAAACAGGTGCAAACAAACGAGGCGGGGCGGCAGACCACTGAACTAGGAGGCTCAGTACGCCCAGTGAACCATGATGTCACTACTCGGGGTGGCAAAGTAGTGCGGGAAGACAACTCTCCCACCACTCGACCTCGCAAAGTGTGTGATCGCTCGCAAAGTTCATAAATGTTAAAAAATACATGACTTTTGGAACTACCTCGCAAAATTGGTGAATCACAAAGTTAAAGTTCGCAAAGTTGAAGGATGTACTGTACCTAATATTAATGTTTCTACTTTTGTGGTAGCAGGCTCTGTCAGTCATTTACTACTTAAGACTTCTTTCATGGCCAATCCTATTACTGTAAACTCTCAATTTTCCGCTGTTGCAATATCTGGCCCAATGCAGTATCCAGAGCAGCTGGCTTGGTTCTATTACATCAATATCCAGCAAAATTATGCAACATCCTATGCCAAAACAGGACATGACTGGCGGTTCTATGCAATATCTGGCATTGAGGCATCTCAACTAGCTCGTAAGTGGTAGCCAACCAGTGCCATGGAAAATTCTGAAATGTGTGAGCCAATGAAAATGCCAGCTACACACCACCCAATCAGAATCTGTCACGGGTGCAGCTCACCCAGCGCGCTAAGAATACCAATGCACTCTCAATCTTGCCCGAGGATGTCGTAAAGACGTGCCTGTGTGCTCTGCTCTTCCAACCACACGCTAGCAAAGCCCTAGTGCTGTGACTAACTCTGTGGCATCCTATGTTCATTGTTGTCACAAAGCTAATGGCCCTTCACTAGTGCTCTATTGTGAACAAGCAAATCTCTATGTACTGTACAGTAGTGTATATGAGTGCAAGTGGTGCAAACCTCCCTGTGCTGTTTCTCCTTCCCACACGCCTCACTTGTGGCCCAAGAGTGCTCAATACTGTACTCAACACTAGCTGTGCATGATAGCTAAGTTTTTGACTTTTGTGATGGTGTCCTGGCTGCTGCAGGTCCTGCTGGCCTTGTGTTTTGTCCTGGTCATTGTCTCCATGGCAACTATACCACTTGCTAAGTGGTGTTGAATCATCTTCTCCACGGAGAAGAAGATAGAGATAATAGAGAAGATGGAGCAAGGCTGGACCACAGCAAACCTAATGGAACATTACAACATGCCCTGGACCATGCTGCAGGATCTGCAGAAGAACAAGCACTTCACATATTCTTCCAGGGTGCACAGTGTGCGACTGTGTGGTGGCACAAACGCAAGATGATGGCCAAGCCACGCTTTCGCGAACTCAACAAGGGGCCAGCATGAAATGGTTTTGACAACAGCGTGGCACTGGTGTGATTGTGTGTCCCGTCAAGCGGAAGGCTGCAGCCACCAAGTTCACTGAACAACTGGGGATCACAGATTTCAAAGCATCTGAATGCTGGCTACTCACTTCAAACTTCGACACGGGCCGTCCAACAAGATGACCTATGGTGATGTGTTGGATGCAGACACAGAAGGAATAGATGAGTTTTGTACCAAGCTTAAAAACATGATTGACAAAGAAGCGTTATGTCTCAATCAAGTTTATAATGCTGAAGAAACTGATCTGTTCTTCAGGTCTGTCCCAGCTAACACCTTGGCTGACAAGAAGAAGTCATTACCTAGTTGTAAGGCAAGAAAACACCGCGTCTCTGTTTTGTGCTGTGCCAATGCAACAGGCTCCCATCATCTGATATCTGCTGTAGTGGGGCACACCAAACAGCCACGCTGTCTCCACGTTGTCTCCGGAGGTTTAATGGATAGTATGCCAGAGATTTATTTCCACTTGCTGAAGGTTTGGTTTACAGCCAAGACCTTCAAAGACTGGTTCCACAATCATGCTGTGAAGGAGATGATACGTAATCAAACAGAGAGTCTTAGCCTTGCTTATGACCAAGTTAAGGCTCTGTAGCTCTTTGACAACGTTCCTGCTCATCTTTCTGAGACAGAGTTGGCTGGAGATGGAGGTTGTATTAGAGTCATGCTCTAGCTCCCTAACTCGACGTCAATCTTGCAACTTCTGGACTATGATATTATTACGGCAACGACGTGGCTGTACCAGATGAGGGTTATGGAAGGCGCGATGGTTGTGCTCGAGGACGACAAGGAGGCTGCCCAAGCCATGGACAGTAGGGAAGAGAGGATCTTGGCCAACCTTGAGCGGTATTCCCTCAAGTCTGCAATCTACAACTGGGTGCAGGCTTGGAGGGAACTCTCTGTACTCACAGTTGTGCAAGCTCCTCAAGGGTGAAGAGACCATTGTTGACTTCACCGGCTTTGAAGCTCAGGAATTTGTCAGGTGTATGAAAGTAGCAGGAAAACAGGTGACTGAGAACACAATCCATGACTGGCTGGAAGTGGGTGAGGGAGACCCAAGGTACCAGATTGTCCAACTGGGAAACTGTGGAGTCCAGAGTCCATGACTGAAGTGGGTACTGATGATGAAGGAGAGAAGGAAGAAGAGGACAGTGATGATGATGATGTGGCAGAAATCCTGTGGCTCCAGCAGGTTTTGTGATGCAGTGGACATCCTTCTTGACTACTGCGAACATCCTAATCGGCAACCCATCTTTACTGGCTGCATACCTGCGACAGGGCTGTGAGAATGTGATAAAGCAGCAGTTGAGAAGGATCCCCATGCAGTACTCCATCACACCCTTTTCCATCCGGGGACACCTGCCACTTTGTTGTCACAGCCCTCAACCTCCTTGCATCATCCTCTGTCGCCCCAGCCATCAACCTTCTTGTACTGGCTTCTGTCACCCCAGCCCTCTACTTCCTCACATTGGAGTCGTTTACCCCAGCCAGGCACCACCATGGCCACTCTTTCTTTACCTCTGGCATGGCACCACCATCAGCCCCGTCAACCCCATCAAATGTGGTGTCTCCATCTGAGGTCTTCCTTCAGTTGGAGACATCACTGGAGCTCCACCTGACATCCTCTGTCACTCCATCTCCACTACCTACTCCAGCAACCTTGGCAGAGACTGAGTCTGAAGTGGTGGAGCTGAAGTAATCTTTGGGGGAGCCATTGGCCACTAGACCATATGGGGAATAATGGCCACAGTCTTAGACTGTGGGCAGGTGTTCACCTTGTACTCTTAACGCACAATAGGGAGAGCGTTCCCCGGTGAAAGGGAGAGGATTACAACAGCGTAGTACTGGAATCTGTGGGGAGTCACACAGCACCCCTTCGCATGTCCCTTCGTCATATTACAGCAGCCTTGTATTTACCTAATCGTGATATACAGGAAATGAGCTACGCTCGTGGGGTCCCGTCTCTGTTTCTCAATAAGTCAAATTTTGCTTTAAACTCGTATAAGTTTTTAGACTGGATGATCTCTTTGTCCAGTCTATTCCACAGGTCTATGCCTCTATACGGAAAACTATATTTCTTGATGCCCTTCAAGCAGCGCGGCTTCTTCAGTTTCAGACCATGTCCTCTTGTTGCTCTCTTATCCCATAAAAACAGATCTTCTCTATCAATTTTACCTACTCCCATCATGGTCCTGAACACTGCAATCATGTCACCCCTCTCTCTCCTTTCCTCTAAGGATGGCAAATCCAGCCTTTCTAGCCTCTCACTATATGACAGATCTGCCAAACTGGGGACCATCTTGGTTGCTGTTCTTTGTATTCTCTCAATCTTGTTTATATCTTTCTTTTTGTGTGGGGACCACACTACTGCCGCATATTCTAACCTGGGGCGGATCATGGCCACTATCAGTTTTTTCATCATCTCTTCATTCATGTAATGAAATGCCACTCTTATGTTGGTCAAGAGTTTATATGTCTCTCTAACTATCTTGTTGATGTGTTTTTCAGGTGACAAACTATCCTGGACCAGCACTCCTAAATCTTTCTCTTCTCTCGCTTTTGTGATTGGTTCATTACCCATCATATAATTCAGTGATGGTCTCTTGGTGCTTTTACCCATTTCCAATATTTCACATTTTTTTGCGTTGAATTTCATTTCCCACATCCGGCTCCAGTCATGTATCCTATCCAGATCCTCCTGCAGCATTTTACAGTCCCCTTCAACCTCTACCTTCCTCAAGATCATGGCATCATCAGCAAACAGACTTGCATAACTGTTCACTCCATCTACCATATCATTTATGTAAATCAGGAACATTACTGGCGCCAACACTGAACCCTGTGGGACACCACTTGTTACTTCTCTCCATCCAGACATCCTGTCCTTTATTACTGTCCTCATTTGTCTGTCTCACAAAAAGTCTTTCATCCATTCCAGGAGGTTACCCATCAGTCCTCCTATATGCTCTAATTTCCACATTAGTCTCTTATGGGGTACCTTGTCAAAGGCCTTCTCCAAATCTAAATATACACAATCCACCCAACCATCTCTCTCCTGCAGCACATCAATCGCTCTTGAGTAAAAGCTCAACAAGTTGGAAACACATGACCTTCCACTTCTAAATCCAAATTGACTTTCAGTCAAAATATTCATCTCTTCCAGATATTTTATCCACCTATCTTTCAGAACCTTCTCGCACAATTTTGCAACCATGCTGGTTAGGGACACTGGTCTATAGTTCAGGGGTTCTTCCTTGTTTCCTCCTTTATAAATTGGTACCACATTTGCTCTCTTCCACTCCCGAGGCACTTTCCCTTCTTCCAGCGAACACACAATTAAACCGTAAATCTTATCCGCCAGTTGTTCTCTGCATTCCTTTAGTACCCTCTTCCAAGACTCATCCTACATACCTACTACAAGACGTATTCACAACCAGTCTCATCCACCACGCCCGCCTGCCTCTGACGTCACCACCCCTACTGTTCTCCCACCAGCTGATTAACGCTCTCACCTCTCCTCTCCACTACGTTCACAACTCAGCTGTGTAACTATACTAGTGTATCTTCATCCACCCATTTGACTTTCTATAGAGATTATCCTTCGATTTTCTCTATAAATTGTGTGTCGTTGTAATTCATCTCCACCCCTCACTCCATACTCACCTTCACAGCCAGTCTTTATTACTCATCTCCCATCTCACCTACTATTTATTGCAGCTAGCACTCTGTCATCTCCATACATTTCCATTTCCATTCTCATGGTACATATTCTCATCTTCATACTGTAAATATATATATATATCACTCCTCATCTCTCATCTTATATTATGTCGCCAGACTACATGTCATACTTTGCATATACGGAACTTACTCCATCCAATCTCAGTCAAGAAACAACCAATGATCACACTCCACCTGCCGAGGACGATTCAGTGACTCATTTACGTAGCAGATGCAAGTACCCCCCCCTGCCTCCCCACCTACCACTTCATTACTTGCCTCCCAACACACTTCCCATCCAGATACTGTCCATCCAGATACCTCATACTCTACCCCTGTTACTACAAAGTCTGCTTCTCTCCTTCCTCCTGCAACTCTCGTTAACTCTTCTGCCCCACTTCACCTCTCATCTCCCTTACACTTAACTACCACTACCTACTCTCTCTCTCGTACTCCAATCACTTCCACGCTTCCAACCATGAACCCAACAACCCCTACTCCCCAGTCTATCTATCTCGACGATGCCAATCATCCCAAATTAACCGTCGAGGACTCCACTTGGTCTGTTTATGATTTTCTCAGAGAGGTCGAAACCGACATCCACAATCGGCGGATTACAGATGAACACCTCAAAGTCTCTTATCTCATGGGATCGCTTACACCAAGGCAAATCGGATATCGGATCCGTGATCCATGCTGGACATTTTGATGGCATAACAACCTTTGATGATTTCTGTACGGAACTCATAGCACTTTGTTGCCAACATTCCAATGCTGCATCTCTCATTGGGTTCACTAATCTCCTCACCCAGATGGATGAGGATTTGCAAGTCCCCCCCAACATGCCAAACTACGCAAAGCAGCTGCTGCCATGAAAGCCACCAGTAGCGAGATCCGCCAATTACTTATAGGCACGAAATGGGTACAGAACGTAAATGGAGCTCCTATGGTTTCACTCAACAGCCTTGCAGATTTATTTGGTTACCTGAGATTCCTCCATTGGCTTATTCCTAAACAGAGAGAAATAGCCCTGGCGATCGGATTCAATCCAGGAGATAAAACTGTTCAGATCACTAAAACCATCCATGAAAGAACTGGTTCCAACCACACACGTCAGGCCACAAACTGACCCTTGCTCTCTCAGGTCTGTCACACTTCCACTTCCCAAGACCAATGCCGTTCCCGTTCAATCACCTTTGGCTCTCCTCTCCTTTCACCGATCCACCTGGTGAACAAGCCTACATCTTTTCTATCCTTAATGATCTAGAGCAGCTTGTACAGCACCCTACCCGTATCCCTGACCGCCTTGGAGAGAGTTCCAATATAATTGACGTTTTCCTAACAACTAATCTTTCTGCTTACACTGTTAATCTTTTCTCTCCGTTGGGCTCCTCCGATCATAACCTTATTACCTTAACCTGTCCTATTGCTCCAGTACAGCCTGTGGACCCTCCAAAGAAACGCTGCCTGTGGCACTTTGGAGCTGCAGATTGGGAGGCCCTCAGGCAGTACTTCTTTGATTTTCCTTGGAATGATTATTGCTTCCATGGCCGGGAGCCATCTGAGTGTGCCCTGCGCATTACGGAGGTTATTCTCTCGGGCATGGAAGCATACATTCCTTTTTCATATCCTCTGAGTAATGCAAGAAAGCCTTGGTTTAATCACACTTGTTCTAATGCTGTCCGCAACAGAGAGAGGGCCTTTAATAGGTACCGGAGCCAACCCACCCCTGAATCACATCTTCTTTATATTTCTGCCCAGAATCGTGCTAAGTCTGTTCTTCGCTCTGCTAAAAATAATTTCATCCGTGCTAAATGTTCTCAACTCTCCAACTCGAATTCTTCTCGCTCCTTTTGGCACCTTGCCAAAAACCTTTCTAACAACTTTACCTCATCATCCTTCCCTCCTCTTTTCTACTCTGATGGCTCTGTAGCTATTTCTTCTACTGATAAAGCAGATCTCTTTGCTCAGGCTTTCTCCACCAATTCTACCTTAGACGATTCCGGTGCTGTTCCTCCATCACTTCCCCCCTCAGACTTCCTCATGACTGGCATTAAAATTTCTTCAGCTGATGTATTTTCTGCCATCACTGGCCTCAATATTAACAAGGCATATGGGCCTGATGGAGTCCCTCCTGTTGTCCTCAAAAACTGTGTTTCTGTGCTTACACCCTGCCTAGGTAAACTCTTTCGCCTTTGTCTATCAACTTGTACCTTTCCTTCTTGCTGGAAGTTTGCTCTCATTCAGCCAGTCCCAAAGAAGGGTGACCATTCCCAACCCTCTAACTATCGTCCAATTGCTTTAACATCCTGTGTATCAAAAGTTTTTGAATCAGTTCTTAACAGAAAAATTTTAAAGCATCTTTCCTGTCAGAACCTTCTTTCTGATCGTCAGTATGGGTTCCGTCAGGGACACTCCACTGGCTATCTTCTCACCTACCTTTCAGACTCCTGGTCATCCTCCTTTCGGGATTTCGGGACTTTGGCGAAAGCTTTGCCATTGCACTTGACATCTCAAAGGCTTTCGATCGAGTCTGGCATAAATCTTTGATTTCCAAACTGCCCTCTTATGGTTTCTATCCTTCTATCTGTGCCTTCATCTCTAGTTTCCTTTCTGGTCGGTCTATTGCTGCTGTTGTAGACGGCCATCGTTCTTCTCCTAGACCTATCAACAGTGGTGTTCCTCAGGGCTCTGTCCTATCACCAACTCTCTTTTATTCATCAATGACCTTCTAAGCTGTACATCTAACCCTATCCACTCATATGCTGATGATTCCACCCTTCACCTTTCCATTCAATTTCCGCAACGTCCATCTCAGCAGTTACTCCAGCAAACAAGGGATGAGGCTATGGCACACCTAATGTCTGACTTGGCTCATATCTCTGATTGGGGTAAAAATAATCTTGTTATCGCAGATTCATTAAAGACTATGCAAAGATTGCTGCTCCTCTAACCCACTTACTAAGGAAGAATGTATCCTTTGTATGGACTAACGATCAGTCCCAGGCTTTCCAAGCGCTAAAGACATCTCTTGTCAATGCCCCAATTTTAGCATTCCCTGATTATACCGAACCCTTTCTTCTATGCACAGACGCCTCAGGCACAGGACTTGGTGCAGTTCTAATGCAACTAGATCAAGCATCCAGGAAGTGTGTAATAGCGTATGCTAGTCACGCACTTACCACCGCTGAACGTAATTAAAGTGTCACTGATTTAGAAGCTTTGGCAGTAGTCTGGTCCTTGAAACATTTCAGAGACATAGTATATGGTTATCCAGTACATATCCAGACAGACCACCTTCCTCTATGTGATTTGTTTAAGGGACGCAACCACACCGGTAGGTTAGCCAGATGGTCCATCACCATCCAGGACTTCAATCCCACTTTTCAGTATGTCCCAGGAAAATCGAATTTAGTCACAAACGCCCTCTCACGTCATGTAGCCGCACCTGTCACGTCCCTGCAGCCCAAGACCACTGACAGCACAACCTTAACATCAGAGGATGTTCAAAACTCTCAGCGCAAAGATTCCATGTGGTCCCAAGTAGTTTATTTCCCCGAATCAGGAGATGCCTCGACCTTACCTACTCTACCAGTACCACTAGATGAGTTCATACTAAAAGATGGTCTCTTGTACAGAAAAACATTCCTTACAGGGAAGGATTTGCCCAACAAAGAAGTACACCAACTCGGTGTCCCTGACCTGATATCTGCGGTCCTTCACATCGTTCATGATACACCTCACGCATCTCATCCAGGTAAAGACCGATGCTTGCGCCAAGCACGTCTCGAGTACTATTGGCCAACCATGCGTCGCGATACCAATGTGCACTGTGACTCTTGCATCTTGTGCCACCGCCACAAAGGTTCCACCGGCTTACCTGCACCACTTACAATATCCAATCCCGTCACGCCCACGGGAAACACTGTTCAACGATCTTCTAAAACTCCCTCTTACAGAATCAGGCGCAGAGTATTTGTTTGTAGCAGTCGACTACTTCTCACACTACTGTGTCCTCGTACCCCTCTCAGATAAGACCGCGAAGAGTGTTGCACGTGCCTTTGTAGATCACGTAATTTGCCCATTCAGTACGCCACATACCATCCTCACTGACAATGGTACTGAGTTCAACAATAGCCTCCTGGAGGAGATCTGTCGCCGCTTTAAAATTAATAAATGCAATGTCATACCTAACCATCCAGCTTTTAATGGCCTTGTAGAGCACCACAATAGAAAAATCTTAGAGTGCCTCAGACAACTAGGCTCCCATAGTTCGTCATGGGATAACTGGATTCCCCAAGTGGCATCCTCAATCAATAGCTCTATCAATGCTTCCACTGGCAAATCTCCCTTCTTTGTCCTCTTTGGTTTTGACAGAGACCTACCATACACCCTGTTGTCCTCAAAGCCAGACCTCATCTATAACATGGATGACTATGTCAAAGTAAAATTGGCCAACTTCCAAACAATCCATCAGTATGTAACGTCCAATCTCGCTTCATCTAAGGAGGACATGATACAATGCCAACATAAATCTGCCTCTCCTATCACTATCAATGTCGGTGATCTAGTGTAGTGCCATAAATTTAAGTGTAATATAAATTTTAAGTGTAATATAAGTATAATATAAGTAATATAAGTGTAATATAAGTTAGTATAAGTATAATGTAAGTGTAATATAAGTGTAATTTAGGTTAGTTTTAGTGTGGTGTAAGTGTAGTTCTGGACCCTGTTTAAACTGATGCGCAATGTATGGGAAGTGGACCTTGTAATTCATTTTTTGGGCTTGATCTTAGTTAAAGTGTAGCAGGAGTGTAATATTATTAACATGTAAGACCGTGTGGAGCGAGGTGGACACAAATTCATGTTCTGTTTTTGATAAAGAGGCAAAGAAAGTTAATTCGGGGTTAAAATTCGAGATAAGTTGTATTTGCACTTTGAATTCGGAATTTTCTAGTTGGGTTTGTGTTTATCATCTTCTTGTACTAAATGATAATGTCTATGAGCTTAGGTAAAGTCTGATTATTGATTATAGTCATTCAGAGCCGCGAAATATATTTATTTTTCACTGTCGCCAGATCACGTATGCCAGACAAAGGCGACAACTGGGAATAATTAAGTGTACGCATGAGTTTAGGCTTCGGTTTAAACTGTTAGACCCATGTTACTGCCACAAAATTTAAATCATCATAAGTCATTTTGTCTAAGTAGAGGGAAGAGAAAATTCCTTGTTGCGAGTTCCTTGATGATTGTATAGTAAGTAAACTGTAGAGTAATAAGTCGAAGCCAGAACTGTTGTTGAGAACATCGCGGGAATTTCGGGGCATCCTTGCCGCAGGCCTTCACTTCGAGCTGATAACTCACGTAGAGAGGACGCATCCACAGGTTGGTCTAGAGTAAATTCTTTGTTTTCTCCCCATACGTCTCAATAATTAGTTTTCATTCTATATATATATATATATAAAGTTAGCTGTCTGTTAATATTCCCCAATTCCTTTACGTGACTTCGAGCTGATAACTCACGTAGAGAGGACGCATCCACAGGTTGTCGGTGCGGCGTCATGAAGTCTGGTTGCCGTCTACGAAAAGACTCGTAGTCCTAATTGCCAAAGCCCTTACACAGTTCCACTTAGTTCATTTCTCTATGCATAGTTGTCGATTATGTATTTGTATGGTCCACTTAGTAAAGCCTTTTCTCTTAAAGTGAAGTATTCTAATTAAAAGCGAGTGTGTTTTGTAGTGTTGGTTTTCCTAACATACAGGGTATTGCAAGCGTTGTGTTATTATATAATGAATCATTCTTGTGCAACCGATCATATACATAGATATGTCATAAAGTGTAGACCCATGGAAAATAGGGGTGTATATACTAAATCTAGAGAAATCCTTGGTGACAAGTTGTGAGCCTGGAAAAAAATCAACGAGTCCATTTGAGACCGTGGTTTATGCAAGTCACGCCAGAGTTTTGTAGCATTCTTTTTCTCTTTACCTGTGTACCTCGTGTTGGGTTAAGAGGTCGAGTTGTGTGTATTCTTAATGTACAGTATGTATTTTATGTATCGGGCGAGTAATTCATCTGTGTGCAGTATAATCAACATCTTGTTGAGTGCAAAAGCCCAAGGTACTTCAGTTGTGGTATTCTCTCGAATAATAGGTTATGTACCGTGATATGTGAGTCAGCTTGATTTATACTCTGTGGAGAAGAGAGCATAATTTCTCTCAGTCAATCTGGTGGAATCAGAGACTGTAGTATAACTGTGTACTAGTTACTTTTGGTTCAAAGGTTAATTTTAGTTTATGTATATTAAGGTTAGTAAATCTTAGTTAATTAAATTTTCTTATGTGTTTGGTCTAAATTCCTCTGGGAAGTTTGATTGAGAGTTCGAGTGGCCCGCAAGGTATGTTACTATCTATACAATTCACGCACTCATATTTTCTTACGCTACCCTGATTACTGTTTCTAGGCTTCAGTGTCCCATCTTTCACTGTACGGGACTAATAACTTCTTTCCTGGCAATCGCTGGGTGGTGGCAGAATATCAAATTAATTCTACTTCTACCTGTTGGTATTCCTTCCTAGTGGTAATCAATTTACGAGGCCTTCTTTAAAAATTCTAGGATTTCTTCCTCGGTAGTAATCAGAAATCAGTAAATATCAAATTAATTCATATAGTCAAGAATCACCCTTACACTGGTGGCTAAAGCGCTAGGATTTAGAGAGAGACAAAGTTCTAACCGTTACACTGGTGTTAATGCGGTGAGATTTAGATAGATTTAGATAGAACTTCTTCATTTTAAGGGAACACAAATTCTTGCGTTACACTAGTCTTTGCTCATTCCCATATGAGTACCTCTAAACTGGATGACAAATTTACTGGCCCCCATCACATACTGAATAAACAAGCCAACAAGTTCCACATCCAAGACCTCTCCACAACAGACACAAAGTGGGTCCATGCTGACGATCTAAAACGTGCTCCACGGGGCCTAGTGTTGGAAGAATCACTTGCACAACCTACTGCTCTCCCTCCTGCTCCACAAATCCCTCACTCTACCCCATCTCCACCTATCCATCAGTCTCCTTCATCTCCACCTACACCTGCTCATTCATCAACCAATCAGTATCGATCCAAACTGCATTCCGCCCATCAACCTCTCCAGGAACTCTCCCATTAATTCTCACCAAATCTTCTAGGTATGATGTTAGCGGTCTACCTGCTGGCAGTGGTGACCCTCCTAGGGTCCGGGTCGGGTGAGGACGATGGTGGAGTACGTCCCAGGGCCTTGGTCGGCTCGGGAGGTGAGGTAATGCTCATTGAATGTAGTCTTGCTCTGCTACGATCTTGCCCCCCCTGGCCGAAGTAGCCATCGCCCTGCCTGCCTATGCACACCAGCTCCACAAAATCAAGACCCACCTCACAGCCCTCATGGGGAAACACAACCCAAATCAGTATTTATATCATCTTTTCCTCCCACTCTCCTGGCAGTTACAATACATTTCTGGTAAATTCACTGAGCTCAATGACACTTTCTCCATTCAGCCACCCGTAGGTCGTTCTCACGTGAAACGAGGTCTCTTTGACCTCGGAGGTGAGATTCTAAGCGGATTGTTTGGCGTCGCTACAGCCCGTGACCTTTCCGGCTTTAAATCTGACGTAGCTCATTTAGCTTCCGCCCTAGAATCTCAACGCCGAGTCATCAAGGTCCAACACATTATGTTACAGAAGATTACAACCCACCTAAATGAAGTAACTTACACTCTCTTAAAACAACACCTCTCCAATCTCAACATTATTTCTCAGTTCTTTTATCTCAAACTCTACATGGATAATCTCCAACTAGCCACTGACTCTCTATTCTCTCAGGTCACTACCTTGGTTCGTATCCTAGTTGATGCTATTAATGGACGTTTCATCTCAGCTCTCCGCTCTGTATTAGAATGGGCTCACTCTACTTTCGGTTTATCCCCAGTACTCCCCTACTCCTCTCTCGAATATTACTATCCAGTTCTCAAGGCCACTCTTCTCACCAAATACGTCGTCGTCCATATCCCTCTCCGTTCTGACATCACCTTTAACCTTTTCCACATCATTCCCTTCCCCTTCCGATACAACAACTCCTTATTGCAAGTCTCTGTTCCCTCAGAATATTTCCTCCTCTCACATGACCATCTTTCAGTTGCCTTCCTTTCTACCACCGACCTCCAGCAGTGTTCCTCCCTCACCCCTACCTCTCGTCTCTGTGCTGCCCACCTTTTCGATATCTTCCCTAGCAGCACTACACCCTGTGAGTCTGCTTTAGTTCGTAACCATTCCATACACTCGGCCTGTTCCTTTGTTCCAGCTCCTGTACTACCAGTCCACCATGCTCACCTCAACCACGTCCAGTACTTCTTCTTTACTGTTCCCATCTCTTTCACCATCATGTGTCTTGGTACTTCGGTCTGCTCCGTACCTGCTAGTGGTCTCTACAAATCACCGGACTATTGTACCGTAAAATCAGTCAGTCATCACTTAAGCCACTCGCTATCACCAATCAGTCCGTAAACACTCCTATGACATCTTCCAACCAATTGACATGCCTTCCAACCTGCCATCTACTAACATTACCGTTATCTCCCCCAACATGCGTATGCTAACATTCCTCAGCAACAGTGACTTCATTATGGCTCAATTTTCTTTGGCCTTCAGCCATTCATGGGTTCATCCAATTGTTGTGTTCCCCCCTGTGGTCATCTCTTTCACAGGTTTCCTCCTCGTCCTCTGTGCAGTGCACTGTTGTGTCCGGAAAATGGAACACAGACTACAGGAAATCAGAATTGCTACTGACATAGTACGCCCTACCCAAGATTAAGTGCCCTCCCATTCAGTGACTACCTATGCCACCTGATAAGTTGCATAAACTGTGGACAGCAAAAGTACCACCAGCAAATGTTGACATATCTCTGATACAGTAATGTGTGACAAATACAAACTAACATAGAAACAGGGGGGGGGGAGGGAATGAAAGACATGTGTACCCTATTTCCCAAGAGTGATCTACAGTACTTATATAGCTATAAGAACATGCATGAACACATACTCTGTTTACTCCTTGTATCATATATCAACATGACTCTATGTGTATCTTATATCAATATACCTCCCCTTGTAACAATGTATAACCCTAGTTTCCATCCCCTTGACATGGCCATGTCCTCCCTCCAACCCCTGTATCATACTTACTCCCTACCATCCCTTGTATCATAATCCCTCCCTCCTTCCCCTGTATCATACTCCCTACTTGTACCAATCTCCTGCCTCCCTTAGTCTTATGAACCACCCCATATAACTCCTCTAGTGTCAGGAGACACCATCTCAACCACCCGGGGGAGTATTGTACCGTACCATTCCCCTTATATGTATATATTATGCCCTCACTGTATGTCCCCACTATATTCCCCCTCACTGGATGCCCCCACTATATGCCCCCTCACTGTATGCCCCCCCACTGTATCATAGAACTGCAGCGTAAGCAGCGTTCCCAGGCTCAACACCAACCAATGCCATATGTCTCCGAAGTCAAGGGCTAATATCAGGAGGGGTAACACCTATATCTCTGTGCTCCACAATTAAAGGCCGTAAACAACTACTCCAGGACTTTCCTTCACCCATCAAGAGAGAGGTGTTACATATATGTAGTTCAAGAGTATATTGGTTTCACACAATAATATAGGCAATATAAGCATGGTTTCACTCACCAAACACATCAACGTACCGCACCAAACCTGGAATGGAGGTGTCTTCGCCATGGGTCTACCCCCCAGAGGCTGTCGAAGAGAAGAGGAGGACAGCATGGGGGCCAAACCAGCGCAACCCCCCCTGGCCCTTCATGGGGCCCGAGAACCTGGGAATGGCTTCGGTCGCCCAGGCAAATACCACATCTCTCCACACATCACACACAACAACACCGTTTTTTTCTACATCGAGAAATGACCCCACGGTGGTCATTTCTCGACGACTTCTTCTCGCCAGGGACATTGAGAACAACCCAGGACCCACCAACAAATACATATGTCCAACATGCTCAAAATCTATTACGACGAGCCGACAGACAAAGGGTTCAGTACAGTGCAATTCCTGCTCAAAACCTATCACGTCGAGCCGACAGACAAAGGGTTCAGTACAGTGCAATTCCTTCAAGAACCAGACCATTACACCTGCACAACACTTGCATCCAGAAAACACTACACACTAAGCCTCTCACCAACCCTACTCCTACTTCCCCCACACCTCTTCAGCCTAACCCACCAGTGCTTCCCACACCATCCAACCTCTTAACCCCTCCCATCCCACCCCAACCTAATCCACACCAACCCTTACCTCCATCACAACTTTCTCCTACCCCTTCCCCTCCACCCACACCACCACCTCTCCTCCATGCTGGAGCACCCACCACACATCGCACACAGAACATAAACATCCTCCAATTAAATATAGATGGCATAAACATAAAAAAACAAGAAATCACACAATTCATCAAACAACACAACATACACACTGTCATCTTACAAGAAACAAAACTATGCACAACACAGAAAACATTTTAGGGGAGGCGGTAGCTCGATCGGTAGAGAGTTGGCTTGCAGTCCCGAGGGACCCAGGTTCGAATCCTCGCTGGGGCAGGGCACAGTTTAAAGATCTGAATTTCATTAAATCAGGCTTTACTGATCTACCAGAAGACCCGCTGACATGTCGTAAAAATAACCCTGCTAATACCAACACACCAGTCCTGTATGAGACAGCCCTAGCATGTATTCAATATGGACGGTGGGTGTTAAGCGCCGAAGTGGTGACATGTAGAGGTGTATGGTATGTAGGAGGACGGATGGGCCTTGATAGCAGGCTGTAAAGCCTATGCCCAGAGTTGGACAAAAAAAAAAAAAAAAAAAAAAAACTACATTTCATAATTTCACCACCATCAGACAGGATCAGGTCAACGGCGGTGGCGCTGGACTCATCACCCTGGTACACAAATCCATCAACTTTTCAGATACCAGTGCACACACAAAGTCACTCCTCCCCCCGCATGACACTAAAACAGAAATACAATCAATTAAAATACACACTGGTTACAAATCACACATAACAATCGCCAACATATACATTATCCCCCAGTCATCCCCCACAGTACCACACAATTACTCTCCACAAATACACCACATCACTAACATACCCAACATCATCCTGGGTGGTGATTTCAATGCCAAGGCATCGGCCTGGTATGTCAACAACCCTGACACAGGGGGCTGGCACTACAAACCCAGACAGATCATCTTTTCATACTCAATAATCCCAATCAGCATACCCATATCCCACACCAGGCCCTCTTCCTCCCATCATCCCCAGACAACACTTTCTGCTCTCCAAACCTTGCCCCCAGAACATCTTGGAGAATGGTCAGGACCCTTGGCTCTGATCACCTCCCGATCATCATCACTACCAAAACCAGAATCACCTCAGATGGCCACAGACACACATACACTAATTATAAGAGAGCCTACTGGGAGGCCTTCACAGATGAATCAGAACAACACTATGAAACATTAAACAGTACTTCCATCACAAACATCAACATTGTTGTGCACACTTTCAATACAATTATCCAAACTGCAGACAAAATGCACATCCCTAGAGGCAACAGAAAAAGACACAACCTCAACTTCACACCAGAAATTCAAGGCCTCATCAGACAACGGGACACACTACGACACTCCCAAACACCCCATACACATGACACCGTACAACAATTACAAGAAATCAACACTCAAATAAACAACAGAATATCAGAACAGCAAATACTAAATTGGAATAGTTATCTCCAAACACTTGATCACAAAACAAACACCAGCAAACTCTACAAAACACTAAGCAGCATCACACTCTCCAACAGCAACCGATCACACGCTGCCATCACAACAACAGACACCATACCCTCAAACAAACAACAAGCAATCACTCTCATCAATCACCTTTCACATGTCAGCCACCTAAACCCCCATCATGACGACCGATGTATCATCCGACATAAGAGACAGTTCCCAACAGACCCAGACTTCACACCTTTCACTTACAACCAGATGAAGCACATCATCGGTGACCTCAAGTACTCATCTGCCTGTGGACCAGACAACATAAGCAACATACACCTTAAACACCTTGGATCACAAGGCATAGAAGCACTCACCAACATATCAAACTACAGCTACTCACACAACATAATACCCAACATCTGGAAGCATGGCATTATCATCATATCAGGAAAAAGGAGTGGTTTAATAGAGGGTGTATGATAGCGAAAAAAGAGAGGGACATGGCGTGGAACAAATGGAGAAACAGAGGTAATAACAGAACAAAGGAAGAATATAAAAGAACTAGAAATGAATATACAAGAACTTTAGAGAGGAAGAAAGGAACTTTGAAAAAGGTATAACTGACATATGTAAGGATGAACCCAAATTGTTTTATAGATTTGTTAATGGCAAATTGAAACAAAAGGAAGGAATCACCAAACTGAAAGTAGAAGGAGAGGTCTATAAAGATGCGGCAATGCAAGCTGAAATAATGAACAAACGTTTCCAGTCGGTTTTTACTAATGAAAGGGAGTTTGTGGAGGGGGAGGGAGTGACTAGGAATGTAGTGATAAAAGATATAAAAGTGGAAGTGCAGGAAGTGTACAAATTACTGGAAACTCAAGATGTAAGGAAAGCCCCAGGACTGGATGGAATTTCAAATTGGGTACTGAAGGAATGCAGAGAACAACTGGTGGATAAGATTCACAGTTTAATTGTGTGTTCACTGGAAGAAGGGTAAGTGCCTCGGGAATGAAAGAGAGCAAATGTGGTAACAATTTACAAGGGAGGAAACAAGGAAGAACCCCTGAACTATAGACCAGTGTCACTAGCCAGCATGGTTGCAAAATTGTGCGAGAGGATTCTGAAAGATAGATGGATAAAATATCTGGAAGAGATGAATATTTTGACTGAAAGTTAATTTGGATTCAGAAATGGAAGGTCATGTGTTTCCAACCTGTTGAGCTTTTACTCAAGAGCGACTGATGTGCTACAGGAAAGAGACGTTTGGGTGGATTGTGTGTATTTAGATTTGGAGAAGGCCTTTGACAAGGTACCCCATAAGAGACTAATGTGGAAATTGGAGCATATCAGAGGACTGAAGGGTAACCTCCTGGAATGGATGAGAGACTTTTTGAGAGACAGACAAATGAGGACAGTAATAAAGGACAGGACGTCTGTATGGAGAGAAGTAACAAATGGTGTCCCACAAGGCTCAGTGTTGGCACCAATAATGTTCCTGATTTACATAAATGATATGGTACAAGGAGTGAACAGTTATATAAGTCTGTTTGCTGATGATGCCAAGATCTTGAGGAAGGTAGAGGTTGAATGGGACTGTAAAATGCTGCAGGAGGATCTGGAAAGGATACATGATTGGAGCCGGATGTGGGAAATGAAGTTCAACGCAAAAAAATGTAAAATATTGGAAATGGGTAAAAGCACCAAGAGACCATCACTGAATTATATGATGGGTAATGAACCAATCACAAAAGCGAGAGAAGAGAAAGATTTAGGAGTGCTGGTCCAGGATAGTTTGTTACCTGAAAAACACATTAACAATATAGACATATAAACTCTTGACCAACATAAGAGCAGAATTTCATTACATGAATGAAGAGATGATGAAAAAACTGATAGTGGCAATGATCCGCCCCTGGTTAGAATATGAGGCAGTTGTGTGGTCCTCACACAAAAAGAAAGATATAAACAAGATTGAGAGAATACAAAGAACAGCAGCTAAGATGGTCCCCAGTCGGGCAGATCTGTCATACAGTGAGAGGCTAGAAAGGCTGGATTTGCCTTCCTTAGAGGAAAGGAGAGAGAGGGGTGACATGATTGCAGTGTTCAGGACCATGATGGGAGTAGGTAAAACTGATAGAGAAGATCTGTTTGTAAGGGATAAGAGAGCAACAAGAGGACACGGACTGAAACTGAAGAAGTCACGCTGCTTGAAGGACATCAAGAAATATAGTTTTCCATATAGATGCATAGACCTGTGGAATAGACTGGACAAAGAGATGGTCCAGTCTAAAAACTTAAATGAATTTAAAGCAAAATTTGACTTACTGAGAAAACGAGACGGGACCCCACGAGCGTAGCTCATTTCCTGTATATCAGAATTAGGTAAACACATTAGGTTAACACTATCCCCAAACCCAACAAAGACCCCATGTTACCTTCCTCACACTGCCCCATCACACTCCTCTGTATCCCCTCCAAAGTCACTGAAAGACTGGTACTACAACTAGTTACACCTCACACATGCCTAGCCCCATCACAACATGGTTTTAGGCCACTATACTCCACAAACACTCTTCTTACAGACCTTACACAGAGAGTTTTTGATGGCATGAATTCTGCTAGGCCACCAAACAAAACACTCCTTGTCATAGTAAAGATTTTGATTCCATCGCCTGCCACAACCTCACAAACAAAATATTCAACACAAACATGCACAATAACACAAAAAGATGGCTAGCAAACTACTTAGCAGGCAGATGTGCACATGTAACTTTTGCTGGTCAGTCTTCGAACATCAGAAACTTCACAAATGGCATCCCCCAAGGATCTGTTTTGTCTCCTACACTCTTTAACCTATACATGCATGACATACCCACACCCCACACACCAAAGATACACATAGCTTCCTATGCAGACGACGTAACACTTACACATACACACCAAAACGCAAACACAGCAGCACACATCCTCCAACCTTACCTCAATGCACTACATGAATGGTTCACCACAAACAGGCTCAAAATAGCCCCAGCCAAATCTACAGTGACCCTTCTCATAAACTGGACAGCAGAACACAGTCACATTCCACACCTCACCATAAACAACTCTCCCCTACCACACAGGTCGCAGAGGGAGAGAGACGGAGCTGCTCCTGGATCGAGGGGAAATAATCGCAGAACTAGCAGCGAAAAGGAGATAGCCTATTGTGATTATGTGGTTGAATGCGTGAGTGGTGGTCCCGTCGGATATTAGTTTAAAAAAAACGCAAGTTTCGGCCCTAAAAATACAAGACAAAGTGAAAAAGAAAGTTTCCATATGGTTGCATCATGGCGGAGAGAGACGGAAGATTGTTTACAACTGGCGAGGGGGAATTTGCGGGCTTCTCCGAGCTAAATGTAGGCAAAGGAAGTGATAAGCTGCAACAAACAAGAGTAGCAGGTGTAGAGAAAACGGCGGAGAGGAATGTCCAGGAGTTAAAAAAGGTAGGGGAAGTAATTAAGCAGCTGCAGGAACGGACCATAGAGCAAGAGAGAGAGATCAAAGTCCTACAGAATAGACTGGAAAAAGTTACCACACGTAGTGAGGAACAAGAAAAAGAAGTTACAGAATTAAAGGCGAATAACGAATCCGCATCAAATGAAATAAAACAGCTGAAGAGGGAGAATAAGAGGTTGGAAGAAGAAAGGGACAGAATAAAAAGTAAACTAGATGAATACGAATCAAAATCGAGGAGGCAAGATGAACATATTCAGGAAATTAAGGAGCAACATAAGGGGTGGAAGAAAATACAGGAGGAAGGAAATGTAAATTTGAAGGAAATCATAGAACAACAAAGAAAGGAAAAAGTGGAGAAGGAAGTGGTTAGAGTACTAAGAAGTAGAGAATCTTTGGTCAGGGATGTAGCAGACAAGAAAAAATGTGTGATAATCTCAGGAATAAAAGAAAAACGAATGACAGTAAGATCCGAAAGAGAGAGAGAGGAACTGAGCAAGGCTAAAGAAATAATAGCAGTGGTTATGGAAGGAAACAATGAAGCCCAAGAAGAGATTGAAGAAGTGTTTAGGTTAGGAAAGTACGAGGATGGTGGGGCAAGGCCCTTGAAAGTAAAGTTTAAGTCCCAAGTAATAGTGAATGAAATCATAAGTAGAACGTGGAAATTGTCAGAGAACGAGGGGTTTAAAAATGTTTGGATTAGGAGAGATGCAAATGAAGAGGAAAGAGCTAAATTAAAGGAGTTAGTAAAGGAAGCAAAGATAAAAAACGAACAACGAACGGAGAAAGAGAAGACAGAGTTCTATTGGAGAGTTATGGACCAGAAATTGAGAAAGTGGTACCGACGGAAGGAAAGAGAGACGAGAGAATAAAAAACGATGAAAAAAGTTTGAAAGTGGCGTACACAAACATTGATGGACTAATATCGGCAAGGTTAGAAATCAATGATTTTTTGAGGGCACACGAGCCTGATGTTATGTGCTTTGTAGAGACTAAATTGAAAGAAGATATTGATATTCATATGGGAGGTGGGAAATACAAATTATGGAGAAGAGACAGAAAAGAAAAAACGGGAGGAGGAGTGATGATAGCAGTGAAGGACAACATAAACGTAGATACTGTGGAAATTGCAGAGGGCAGGGCCGAAGCCATAAATTTGAAACTAGAAACTGGGGAGAATGGTAAGAGAGATATGGCAGTGGTATATGTTCCCCCTAAGACGAGAGCATGGAATGACGATGAATACCAGGAGATGTTGTCAGACATGGTTAGTTATCTACAGAAAGTGATCGAGAAAAGCAACAATATAATCCTAATGGGTGACTTTAATTGTAAAGAGGTGAACTGGGAGGAATGGGACTCGGGAGGCAGCGAAGATTCGTGGGGCACTAAATTGTTAAATATAGCAATGAATAATGTAATGACACAGTGGGTTAAAGAAGAGACACGATTCAGAGGTGAGGACACACCAGCAAGATTAGATTTGATACTATCCAAAGAACCTGATGTAATTGAATCATTAAATTATCTGTGTCCTATAGGAAAAAGTGATCATGTGGTCATTGAGTTCCAGATGATAATAGGGAACGTGGTGCCAAGAGATGAGCTATTATAGGCAAGGAAGATACAACTTTGGGAAAACAAACTTTGCAGAATTGAGAAAATTTTTTGAAAATGCGGACTGGAGAAAATTCAGAGAAACAAGAGAGATACAGAGGAAGTGGGATATCTTTTTAGACCTCTACAATCTGGGTGTGGAAAAATATGTGCCAAGAGTAAGTGGGAAAGAAAACAGGAAAAAGGTGTGGTTTAATAGAAGGTGTATAATAGCGAAAAAAGAGAGGGACATGGCATGGAACAAATGGAAAAAGAGAAGTAATATCAGGAAAAAGGAAGAATATAAAAGAACTAGAAATGAATATACAAGAATACGTAGAGAGGAAGAAAGGAACTTTGAAAAAGGTATAATTGACAAATGTAAGGATGAACCCAAATTGTTTTATAGATTTGTTAATGGCAAATTGAAGCAAAGGGAAGGAATCACCAAACTGAAAGTAGAAGGAGAGGTCTACAAGGATGCAGTAATGCAAGCTGAAGTAATGAACAAATGTTTCCAGTCGGTTTTCACTAAGGAAAGGGAGTTTGCGGAAGGAGAGGGAATGATAAGAAATGTAGTGATAAAAGATATAAAAGTGGAAGTGCAGGAAGTGTATAAATTACTGGGAGCTCAAGATGTAAGGAAGGCCCCAGGACCGGATGGAATCTCTAATTGGGTACTGAAGGAATGCAGAGAACAACTGGTGGATAAGATTCACAATTTAATTGTGTGCTCCTTGGAAGAGGGGAAAGTGCCTCGGGAATGGAAGAGGGCAAATGTGGTGCCAATCTATAAGGGAGGAAACAAGGAAGAACCCCTGAATTATAGACCAGTGTCCCTAACCAGTATGGTTGCGAAATTGTGTGAGAGAATCCTGAAAGATAGATGGATAAAATATCTGGAAGAGATGAATATTTTGACTGAAAGTCAGTTTGGATTCAGAAGTGGAATGTCATGTGTTTCCAACTTGTTGAGCTTCTACTCAAGGGCGATTGACGTGCTACAGGAGAGAGACGGTTGGGTGGATTGTGTGTACTTAGATCTGGAGAAGGCCTTCGACAAAGTACCCCACAAGAGACTATTATGGAAATTAGAGCATATAGGAGGACTTAAGGGAAGCCTCCTGGAATGGATGAGAGACTTTCTGAGTGACAGACAAATGAGGACAGTAATAAAGGACAGGACATCTGGATGGAGGGAAGTAACAAGTGGTGTCCCACAGGGCTCGGTGTTGGCACCAGTAATGTTCTTGATTTATGTAAATGATATGGTAGATGGAGTGAACAGCTACGCAAGCCTGTTTGCTGATGATGCAAAGATCTTGAGAAAGGTAGAGGTTGAAGAGGACTGTAAAATGCTACAGGAGGATCTGGATAGGATATATGATTGGAGCCGGATGTGGGAAATGAAATTCAACGCAAAAAAATGTAAAATATTGGAAATGGGTAAAAGTACCAAGAGGCCATCATTGAATTATTTGATGGGTAATGAACCAATTAGAAATGCGAGAGAAGAGAAAGACTTGGGAGTGCTGGTCCAGGACAGTTTGTCACCTGAAAAGCACATAAATAAGATAGTGAGAGAGACATATAAACTCTTGACCAATATAAGAGTGGCATTTCATTACATGGATGAGAAGATGATGAAAAAATTGATAGTGGCCATGATTCGACCCAGGTTAGAATATGCAGCAGTAGTGTGGTCCCCACACAAAAAGAAAGATATAACCAAGATTGAGAGAATACAAAGAACAGCAACCAAGATGGTCCCTAGTCTGGCAGATTTGCCATACAGGGAGAGGCTGGAAAGGCTGGATTTGCCCTCCTTAGAGGAAAGGAGAAAGAGGGGTGACATGATTGCAGTGTTCAGGACTATGATAGGAGTAGATAAAATTGACAGAGAAAATCTGTTTGTGTGGGATGAGAGAGCAACAAGAGGACACGGAATGAAACTAAAGAAGCCAAGGTGCTCGAAGGACATCAAGAAATTTAGTTTTCCGTATAGATGTATAGACCTGTGGAATAGCCTGGACAAAGAGATCGTCCGGTCTAAAAACTTAAATGAGTTTAAGGGAAAATTTGACCTATTGAGAAACAGAGACGGGACCCCACGAGCGTAGCTCATTTCCTGTATATCACAATTAGGTAAAACAATTAGGTAAATACACGCACACACACCATACACAAAATCCTTGGTGTAACATACCATACATCAATGTCATTTAAACAACACATCACAAACATCAAAAATAAATTAACACCTAGACTCAATGCCTTGAGGTCACTTGCCCATACAACATTTGGACACAACAAAGAAACTACCACCACAGTATACAGACAATATATAAGTTCAGTGATGAATTATGTAAGCCCTGCTTGGGCTCCTAAACTCACTAAAACACACTATAACACTCTTCAGACCATACAAAACAAGGCCCTAAAAATAATCACAGGTTGCACAGCTACTACACCTACAGACCACCTACACCAAGAAACCAAAGTCCTCAAAGTCAAGGGTCATCTAGACATGAGAAGCACCCAAATTCTCGCTGCAGCCTCCACAAACCCACAACATCCACTACACTACATGGCAGCACAGCCACACACACCAAGGAACAACAAAACAACACCCAGCACACAGTATCATACACAAATACTGTCATCTCTTCCCCCCTGCCCGCCTCAGACCAGCTTCCAGAAGCACAATCATACTCAAATCACTCGCCGATCCATTCAGTCACTCAAAGACAACACACAGCTGCATGCATGGCCTCCTGATATCCATCCTTCTGAATCATATCTCCCCCGTGAGGACAGGGTCCACCTGGCCAGGCTGAGATGTGGGCATCATCCAGCCCTCATAAGTTATCAGAAGAGGCTGGATGACTCCGTCGCTGACGCCTGTCCAGGATGTAACACAGAACCTCATACTATTAAGCACAGCATGGAAGACTGCATTGCACACAATCACCTACGCCAACAACAAAACATACACTCCTTGAGAGCTCTGTAGGAAAGCCCAGTCTTGGCCGTGGCCTTCCTAGGGACTGAAGGCTGTTCAGCCAGACTGCCCAGGGAACTACTACTACTACTACATACTGCACCTTCCTTGGTGACGTTACCTTCACATCACAATTGCTCGTTTCTTCCTCTGGCGCCACGTAATCTTTGTCCTCCACATCGGGAATCACTTTCGCCTTGAATTTCGTCGTCAGAGAGACAGTGGTGCGATGTGTCTTTACTGGCCGGGTAACTGCTAACAGGTGAGTTGCCGAGAAAATGGCGCGCGCGTGTGTGTGTGTGTGTGAGTGGGGGGTGGGTAACACAGGGCCAGGCAGTGTCACCACCTGGTGGCAGGTAGAGGAAGGTCTCCCACATATGCCTGCCATAAATCACAAGCGAAACTTGAAAATGTGCAAATGACGGATCTCGCAATTGCAAGATGTTTATCATCGTCAGTGGGACTGAGTGTGACAAATCGTTGAACGTGTATACATATATGTCAACGGGACGCGGCAGGTCAAAAGACTTCACCGCTTCTCTGGAGATGGTTAATTTAGGATTAGACGAAAACAAAGATGAGATACAGTATCCACTTCCATTTTTTCAGTATTTGTACCAAGCTGTTTATTAGATATGGTGCATGATACTTTTATAACTAGTTTGATTAGTTCATGAAATGATTCCTACAGAAAAGCATGGCCGAGTACTACCTAACCAGACAAATCGTGCACTGCCAGTTAGTTTGAAATATGAAGTCTCATGTTTGCATTCGGTAAACTTTTACAAGTCCATACTATTTTGTTTTGGCTTGGCATTATATTTTTCAGGAAAGGTCAAATTTGACCTATATTTTGGTGCTTGTGATCGGTTTTCAAATTAACCCCCCTCCCAAGTGTCTTAGGGGATAGGGGACTGGTGGGTTTTCGGGGTTTTGTGTGGGGAAAATGGCAAAAACAAGCATTTGGAGCAGAAATATGATTAAAATCGGTACGACCAGCCAAGGCGTATTCATAGGGTTATAACTGACCGGGTGAACCTCTTTGAAGCTATTCTTAGGGGACTGGTGGATTTGGGGGGTTCTGTGTGGGAAAAATGGCAAAAACAAGCATTTGGAGCAGAAATATGATCAAAATCGGTATGACCAGCCAAGGCATATTTGTAGGGCTATAACTGACCGCATGAACCTCTTTTAAGCTATGTCTGTCACCAAATTTTCCCCATGGTACAAGTATGATATACATACTCATACAAAGTACTGAAGAACAAATGCCAATCTTTAATAATAAAACAGGTAAGAATTGCTAACATTAAGAGATTATAATTATTGTATATGAACCTTAGACTCTGTCACTTTCTTTTCAATATTTTAAATTTAAAATTAATCAGTGTTATCAACTGTTTGGTGAGCCCACCCACACGAAGGGGTGCGCTCTCACCCTTTCAAGATTACCACTTATGTTGAAGGTGTGAGCTTCCACTTCATGTGGGGTGTGGGAAGGGTAAGCCCTGCCGTCAGTTTCAAGACTATGGGTGTAACTGTACTGTACAGTACTGTACTGCAAGGTGTACAACTTTACCCTCCATTAATGCCAATACTTGGTGAGTACATACAGTAGTACACTATGTACTGTATTACTGTACTGTATCATTACTGTTTTTATATGGTTAGTTTTCATCTGGACTCATGGGAAAGTTTTTAGGATAGAGGGTCAAGAGGGACAGAATCACAATATCCAGCTCAAAGTCAAATGTTGAGCCAATTATGCAATATCCAGCGCTTCACTTTATTAAGCGTAGGACTTGGCTGAAGTATAACGGATAATTGAGAGCTTATTGTACTCTGCAGCCAGATATGGCTTGTACAAGGTTACATGTGATTTCTGACTGTGATAAGTTACCATTTATTTCTTGTACATGGTTGCCTGTGATTTCTGACTGTGATAAGTTACAATTTATTTCTTGTACAATGATTGACTATGTGTGTGTGGATGAAAGGATAAGAAGATGTGTAATGGATGCAAGAGTATATAGAGGTTGGGGGAGTGGACTTTCTGACCACCACTTGGTGGTGGCCAGAATCAGAATCCAAACAAGATGGAGGAAGAGAAGAAGGGAAGGACAGGAGGAAGTACTTGTTACAAATAGGGTAGAAAAGTTACAAGAGGATGGAATAAAGGCTGAATATAAAAGGGAAGTGGAGGAGCGATTGGGCAAATATAGATTGGAGCAGATGGGGGATGTGGAAGGTGTGTGTGGAAGGTGTGTGCAAGATATTCACAGAAGAAATCTGTGCAGCATGTGAGGTGGTGTGTGGGGTGAAGAGAAGACAAAATGGGGTTCAGGGAACAGCATGGTGGACTGAAGAGGTGAGAGAGGCTGTGGCACAAAAGAAGAAAGCATATAATGAGTGGATGAGGAACAGGGGCGTCGAAGAAGCCGAGGGACGGACGAGAGAGTTATATGTAGTGAGGAGGAGAGAGGTGAAAAGATTAGTAAGAGAGAGTAAGAAGAGAGTGGATGAGGAATTTGGAAGGAATTTGAGTGCAAAGTGGAGGGACTGTAAGAAAATGTTCTGGAAGGAGGTAAAGAGAGCTAGACAGGGTGCCAATGAAGTCAGTGGGGGTGTAAAAGATAAAAACGGTAGATTACTAGTGGAGAAGGGAGAAAAAGTAAACAGATGGAGAGAACACTTTAATGAACTGTTGAACATAGAGAATGAAAGTAATGCAAGTATAAGTGGCTGGGGAATGGCAGGGAGAAGAAGGGTTGTGAAAAGAGAGGAAGAAATCAGTAGGATGGAAGTGGTGGAAGCAATGAAGAAAGTTAAAATGGGGAAAGCCCCAGGAATTGATGGAGTGTGTGGTGAAATGCTGAATCACAGGGGAGAGATAGTAATAGAATGGCTGTGGAAGGTGTGCAGATTGGCTTGGGAGGAGGGTAGAGTTCCCAAGGATTGGAAGTCAGGTATAATTATTCCTCTGTACAAAGGAAAAGGGGAAAAAGCAGTGTGTGGTAATCATAGGGGCATTTGCCTTCTCAGTGTAATAGGAAAAGTATATGGTAGGATACTTATTGACAGAGTTAGGGAAATTACAGAGGAATTAGTTGGAGAATAACAAGGAGGTTTTAGGAAGGGAAGAGGTTGTGTAGACCAGATATTCATTCTTAGATCCATAGTGGTAAAGTTTCTAGAGAAGGGCAAGAAGTTGTATGCAGCCTTCATGGATCTGGAGAAAGCATATGACAGGGTGGATAGACAAGGATTGTGGAAGGTATTAAGAATATATGGAGTGGATGGGAAGTTGTTGAAGGCAGTGAAGAGTATGTATGAGGGTGCTAAGGCTGCAGTGCGTGTGGATGGCAAACTGAGTGAATCTTTCCATTTGAAGGTTGGATTGAAACAAGGATGTGTCATGTCTCCATGGTTATTCAATCTGTACATGGATGGGGTTATAAAAGAGATACAAGGTCGGGCAGTGGATGTTGGAGCAGCCCTAGTGAGAGAGGGCAGTGTTTGGAAACTACCTGTACTGTTGTTTGCAGATGATACTGTGTTGTTGAGCAAAGACGAAGGGGAGCTACAAGGCTTGGTAGATGAGTTTGGGAGTGTCTGTAAGAAATGGAATCTAAAGGTGAATGTAGGGAAGAGTAAAGTGATGGTCTTCGAGAGAAGTGAAGCCAGTGAATGTACAGTAAGACTGGATGGGAAGGATATGGAGAATGTGAGTGAATTTAAGTACTTGGGCAGTGTGATGAGTAAGGATGGAAGTCTGGAGGGTGAAGTGCTCGAAAGGGTGCAGCAGGGAAGGAAGGTTGCTGAAAGCAGTGATAAGAAACAGGGAGGTGAGGATGGAAGTGAAAAAGTTGTTACATGACAGTATTGTGATACCAACTCTAACATATGGAAGTGAAGTTTGGACCCTGTTGGAAGGACAGAAGTCAAGAGTGAGAGCAGTGGAAATGAGTTATTTGAGAGGAGCATGTGGAGTCACATGGAGAGACAGACTAACAAATGAGGAAGTGAAGGAGCATTGTGGTGTGGTTGTGGATGTGATGGGAAGCATTAGGAGAAACACGTTAAGGTGGTTTGGGCATGTGGAGAGGATGGAGAGTGAAAGACTGACGAGGAGAGTGTATGTGAGTGAGGTGGAGGGGGCGAGAGGGAGGGGGAGGCCGAGGATGAGATGGAGGGATGGAGTGGAGAGGTATATGAGAGAGGGGGGTGTGAGTTGGGAGCGTGGTAGTGAAATGGCAGGGGACAGAGTGACATGGAGGCGATTTGTTTGTGGCCACCCCTTGCGGGATTGAGGCGTCTGGCAATAGACAGATAGATAGACAGCTTATCTGTGATTTCAACATGAAATACACAGGAGTGAAGAAGTTATTTATTCCCCTTTTCTACTTGTGCCTTTCAAGACCTTGGATCATTGCAAATGATACTTTAGAATAGATTATGGCATCCATCCCAAGACCTCACAGCTGTCACATTCCTCCGATCTATTGTCAGACAGACAAAGCAAACATTAAGGGTGTTGGGGGAGCACATGGTCTCTGTTGCAGTGGTATTCATTGCTTCATGTACTATGCCCTCCAGAGGGCAGTAAGTCAGTGCTTTGGAGAGATGTTGCAAGAGTGTGTGGTGCCATTACCTTCCTTCCTGGACCTTTGGTTCCCCCTTCCTTCTTTCAATGCTTCTTCCTTTTCACCTTGTATTGTTAACTAAGAGTACTGGAAATGAAAAGATGTGTAAACAGCTGGGCAGTGCTTGGAATGCATTTTGAATGGCTCAGCTGAGCTTCACAGCTGATTTGGTGGAAATGTACATGATTAAGGAAAAGCCAAGTCGACGTTTTTCATTTGACTTTTCTTCTCTTACAAGTGAATTTCAATACATGCGGCTTTACAGAGGTTTAGTATGGGAAACATAACTTTAGGTACTGCACACTTTGAGCAATAAATAAAAGGTCTTATTCTGAAACCCCTATTTTCAACTCAACAGTAAGTTGCTTGCTAAGATGGAAAAATCTCAAAAAAATAAAATAAAACAAAAATAAAAAAATATTCTAAAAAAATAAATATAAATGATTTTTACATTTACTGCTCCAATACAGTACCTGTTGTCAGCAGCAAGGACATAACCAGCCCTACAGGTGCACTGGTGGCTTCCCCACACATTAAGGCAACTATGATGGCAGATCCCTGGTATCTCCGTACACTCATCTATGTCTGCCATGCCACCAAAAAAAAGTATATCATTATGAAAGTATAAAAAATGTATCTACTGAATGGGAAAGAATGATGGAGAGTGGAGGACCCCTGATAAAGTTTCAGTATGTGGATGAAATTGACTTTAAATGTCATGCACATTGATACACAAAATACTAGCTTGAGACAGAGATAGTTAAACATTACACAATGAATAAATGGATCCTCCCCCCCTCAACACATATACACATACACACACACACACATAGGACGTCGTCAGAGGCGGAGCTCCACACAGGTCGTGAGAAAATACAATAACACAAAATCGGAAGCGAAAAGGAAGTACAGTACGCCTATTGTGAATATGCGAAATGAATGCGTCAGTGGTGGTTCTGTCTCATTTGAGTGAATATACGCCGGAGACGTTGGTCAAATAAGAGTAAAACACAATGACAGTTTTAAATTTTGTACGACTGCACCACGGCAGTGAGAAGCAGTTCATTGTTTACATTCAGTGATGGTGAGTTTGCGGGATTCTCCAATGATGACCAAAGCAATGGAAGTATCAAACAGAACCAAACGAGAAACAAATGTGAAGAAAATGGCTAAGAAGAATGCCCAAGAACTGAAACAGGTATGGGTAATAATTAGTGAATTACAAGAACGAACTTTGGAACAGGAAAGGGAGATAAAAGAGCTGAGAAATGGGTTAGAGTGTGTCTGTTCACGCAGTGTTGACCAGGAGAGGAAGGTGTCTGAATTAAAAGCGGTCAGTGAAACAGCCGCATGTGAAATAAAACAGCTTAAATGGGAAAATAAGAGGCTGGAGGAGGAAAGGGAAAAGATGAAATGTAAACTTGACGAGTATGAATCTATAACTAAGATGCACGAGGAACATAATATCAAGGAAATCCAAGAACACTATAAAAGATGGGAAAAAAAAACTCAACAGGAAGATAAAAAAAAAAGTCTTAAGGACATTTTAGAACAACAGAAACAGGAAAACAAAAAACAAGGAAAAGGCAGAGAAGGAAGTGGTAAAGATACTAAAAAGTAAAGAATCACTTGTCAGAGATGGAGCAGACAAGAAAAAATGCATGATTATCTCAGGTTTGAAAGAAAAAAACGATGTCAGTGAAGTCAGAATGAGAAAGGGAAGAAATGAACAAGGCGAAGGAAATAGTGTCAATAGTTATGGAAGGAAAGGAGGAAGCCCAAAAGGAGATTGAAGTGTTTTGGCTGGGAAAACATGTGGAGGGAGCGGCAAGGCCATTCAAAGTAAAATTTCAGTCTCAGGTCACAGTACAGTAAATGAAATAATCAACAAGACTTGGAAATTAGCAGATAAGGAAGGATTGAAAAATATCTGGATAAGGAGAGATGCAAATGAGGAAGAGAAAACTAAAATAAAGGAACTTGTTAATTTTAGTGAAGGAAAAAAACAACCAGAGAATGAAGGATGAGAAGAAAGAGTTCTACTGGAGAGTTATGGATAAGAAATTGAGGAAGTGGTACTGAAGAAGCAAGGGAGAGAGAAGGACAGACTAAAAAACAATGCAAAAAGATTGAAAGTGGCATATGCTAATGTAGAGGATCTAATCTCAGCAAGGCTAGAAATTACGATTTCTTGAGGGTAAACGAGCCAGACATTTTGTACTTTGTAGAGACAAAGTTAAGACAGAATACTCAAATCCAAATGGGAAATCTGAACTACAAACTATGAAGAAGAAATAGAAAAGAAAAAATGGGAGGAGGAGTGATGACAGCAGTGAAAAACAGCCTAAATGAGGATAGTGTGGAACTGGGAGAAGGCATGGCTGAAGTGATAAACATGGTAACAGAAACCAGAGTGAAATGCAAGAGAGAGACATCGCAGTAGCATATGTCACCCCCAAGACGAGGGCATGGAATGAGGAGGAATATCAGGAGATGTTGTCGGACATGATTAGATACCTAGAGAAAGTGACTGAGAAAAGCAACAACATAATCCTGACGGGAGACTTCAATAGTAGAGGTAAACTGGGAAGAGTGGGACTCAGGAAGTAGTGACGATTCATGGCGCAGTATACTATTAAATGTACCAATGAAAATTGTAATGACCCAGTGGGTCAATGAAGAAAGAAGATGTAGGGGGGCTGACACACCAGCAAGACTAGATTTAATTCAAATCAAAGAATCTGATGCAATTGAATCTCTGAAAAATGTGTGTATAGGAAAAACTGATTATGTAGTGATAGAGTTCCAAACAATAGAGGGCATTCGGGAGACAAGAGATGAACTAAACAGGTATGGAAGATACAACTTTCGGAAAGAAAACTTTACAGGACTGAGAAAATTTCTCGAAGAAGCGGATTGAGGAGAATTCTGGGAAACAAGAGAGATACAGAAGTGGCATATCTCTCTAGACTTCTATAATACGGGTGTGGAAAAGTGGAAAAGTATGTGCCAGAAGTTAGTGGGATAGAGAACTGGAGGAATGACTGGTTCAACAAAAGAACAAAAGGTGTGTGGAGAGAGAGAGAGAGAGAGAGAGAGAGAGAGAGAGAGAGAGAGAGAGAGAGAGAGAGAGGAATCAATAACCTGAAGGTAGAAGGAAATGTCTAGAAAGATGCGGTTATGCAAGCTTGCAAGCTGAAATAATGAACAAATGCTTCCAATCAGACTTCACTAGAGAAGTGATTTTGTGGAGGAGAAGGGAGTGACTAGAAAAGTAGTGTCAAAGATGTAAAGGTTGAAGTGCAAGAAGTATACAAAATACTGGAAACTCAAGATGTGAGGAAGGCCCCAGGACCAGACGAGATCTCTAATTGGATACTAAAGGAATGCAGAGAACAATGTCGGATAAGATTCACAGTTTAACTGTGTTCTCTGGAAGAAGGGAAGTGCCTCAAGAATGGAAGAGGGCCAATGTGGTGCCAATTTATGAGGGATAGAACAAGGAAGTACCCCTGAATTACAGACCAGTGTCCCTGACCAGCATGGTTGCAAAACTGCGAGAAAGAATCCTGAAAGACAGATGGATAAAATATCTGGAAGAGATGGACATTCTGGGAGAAAGTCAGTTTGGATTCAGAAGTGGAAGGCCGTGTGTTTCCAACTTGTTGAGCTTCTACTCAAGGGCAATAGACATGCTACAGGAGGAGATAGTTGGGTGGATTGTGTGTATTTAAATTTGGAGAAAGCCTTTGACAAGGTACCCACTTGCAACTTATGTGGAAATTGGAATAAAGGAGGAGGACTGAAGGGGAACCTCTTAGAGTGGATTAGAGACTTCTTGAGAGACAGACAAATGAGGACAGTAAAAAAAGACAGGATGTCTGGATGAAGGGAAGTAACAAGTGAAGTCCCACAGGGCTCAGTGTTAGCGCCCATAATGTTCGTGATTTACGTAAATGATATGGTACATGGAATGAACAGTTATGCAAATCTGTTTGCTGATGATGCGAAGATCATGAGGAGAATAGAAGTTAATGAAGACTGTAAAATGCTGCAAGAGGACCTGGATAGGATTCATGACTGGAGCCAGATGTGGGAAATTAAATTCAATGCAAAAAAAAAAAAAAAAAAAATTTGGAAAAGAGTAAGAGAACCAAGAGACAATCACTGAATTATTTGATGGGTAATAAACCAGTCACAAAAGCAAGAGAAAAGAAGGACTTTGGAGGGCTGGTTCAGGATAATTTGTCACCTGAAAAACACATTTAACAAGATAGAGACGTGTATAATTTCTTGACTAACACACGAGTAGCATTTCATTACATGGATGAGGAGATGATGAAAAAAATTGATAGTGGCCATAATCTGCTCCAGGTTGGGATATGCGGCAGTAGTGTGGTCCCCACATAAAAAGAAAGATATAAACAAGATTGAAAGAATACAAAGAACAGCAACCAAGATGGTCCCTGGCCAGGCAGATGTCGTACAGGGAAAGGCTGGAAAAACTAGACCTGCCTTCCACAGAAGAAAGGAGAGAGAGGGGAGACATGATTGCAGTGTTCAGGGCCAGAATGGGAGTAGAAAAAATTGACAGAGAAGATCTGTTTGTATGGGATGGGAGAGTAACAAGAGGACATGAAATGAAACTAGAAAAGCCAAGTTGCTTGAAGCATATCAAGAAAAACAGTTTTCCATATAGATGCATAGACCTGTGGAATAGCCTGGACAAAGAGATCATCCAGTCTAAAAACTTAAATGAGTTTAAGGCAAAATTTGACTTACTGAGAAACAGACGGGACCCCATGAATGTAGCTCATTTCCTGTATATCACAATTAGGTAAATACAACTAGGTAAATACACACACATGCACACACACACACAAAACACACACACACACACACACACACAAACACACACAAGTCTGTTTGCTGACAATGCAAAGATCTTGAGGAGAGTAAAAGTCAAAGAAGACTGTAAAATGCTGCACGAGACCTAGATAGGATTCATGACTGGAGCTGGATGTGAGAAATGAAATTCAATGCAGAAAAATGTAAACCTGGAAATTGGTAAAAGTACCAAGAGACCATCGTAGAATTATTTGATGAGTAATGAACCAATCACAAAAGTGAGAGAAGAGAAGGACTTGGGAGTACTGGTCCAGGATAATTTGTCACCTGAAAAACACATTAACTTGTCACCTGAAAAACACATTAAC
>JAGKTI010001461.1:1513-41024 GCA_018397915.1 Birgus latro | reverse complement strand
TCTTGTCCGGATAGTGGCCTTGAAGCTCCAGCACTGGCCATTCATGACCCTAACCTAACCTAACCTAAATCAGAAAACCAACTATCTACCTCCCTACAGGACATGCATAGCAATTATTTAAGTCCCCTTTCACAAAAATAATGCACACAAAGCATGAATTAACTGAATTTTAACCAAAAAATGATGATTTTGAGGTGAGTAAGGCAAAGGTGCTCACAACTTGCCAGCAAGTGTAAGTATCAGACATGGAAATCACTATGAAAATCACCCATTCTCAACCATATGCATTAAATAATGGACACAAAGCATGAATTCATTGAATTTTAACCCAAACATGATGATTTTGACGTAAGTAAGGCATAGATGTTCATGAGTTGGCAGCTTAGTGTAAATAAGTATCGGATGTGGCAATCACTATGAAAATCATCATTTCTCACATCTTATGCACTAAAATATGGGATACAAAGCATCAAATAAATAAACTGTTACCAGAAAAAGAGTTAGGTATGGCAAAGGTGTTCACTGCTCACCAACAGCACCAGTCATTCTTGACCCTAACCTAACCTAACCTAAATCTGAAAACCACCTACCTACCTCCCTCCTGGACATGCATAGCACTTAAGACCCCATTCACATAAATAATTGGCACAAAGCATGAATTAATCGAATTTTAACCCAAAAATGATGATTCTGAGGTAAGGCAGGGGTATTCGCCAGCTGACTACATAATGAACATAAGGAAGAGACATGATTATTACTGAGAAAATCACCTTTTCACAGCCTATGCACTCAAATATGGGACACAAAGCATGAAGTAAATAAAATGTAACCAGAAAAATTATGATTTAGAGGTGTGTAGGGCAAAAATGTTCACCAGTTGACTAGATAGTGAATGTATGTAAGAGACATGGTAATCACTGAGAAAATCACCTCTTTCACAGCCTGTGCACTCAAATATGGGACAAGGCATGAAGTAAATAAAATGTAACCAGAGAATGAGGATTTAGAAGTGATTATGGAAAATATTTAGCAGTTGACAATGTTTACTTACATGTCCATGATTGTTGTTTACTCCTTGTTTACCCCCACCTCTAAGGTTTTTACAGTGGTCATAATTGCTCTTGAAGCATGTCCAGTAATCCAGTGGTTAGCTACACTTAATCCTTAGCACTGTGACTTTCGATTATTTAAACACGAAAGAAAATACCGCAAACGATCGGACAGCCGTCCACTCTTCACGGGAGTTGAGACAGAACTAGGAGGCGGGGGATAGGGCGGGAAGGGAGTTGGTCGGCGCACGCGGGAAATTCAAACTGGCGCAGTCAGAAAAAATTGGATTTTTTCTTTTTTTTTTTGTTGCTGCAATTTTGGGGTTTCGGCCATCAGCCCACAATGTCCGAACAGTGAGGTAACTGGATAGTGATCGTCCGGATAGTAGAGAGATTACTGTATATAACTTGACATATAAAGTTAGAGCTGAGAGAAAGAAGTGGCTTGATGAAAAAATGCTGAGTGGAAAGTGATCATATCAGAGAAACAAATGCCAAGCTCCTTTCTAACTTCAATACAGTATAATTTGTTTAACCACTTAACTGCGGGCCGTCACTTTTGTGACGCTTGGTGGTGATGGCTCGAGCCGTTGCCCGTCAGTTCGGTGCCTCTGCTTTCTTTTTAAGTAGCTCGGTCTTTCAAGATATAAATATATATGAAAAACTTTAGGAGAAGCCTGAGTGATATTTATATCTTCAGCCTACCTTTGGCCAATATTTTTAAAAAATAAGTCAAAGCGCGAATTACCACTGGTGGGAAGTGCTAGGACCGCCTCCCACAACCCCGCGGTTTAGGGGTTAAAGGATCTTCAGATACTGTGCACAGTAGATTACCAGGTAATACTCATATACTGTATTACATTTCACAAAATGTTAAATGGCTTATGTGGGAGCTGCAGCTGATTATTTTGAAGGCCTGAATAAACATATTACAATGAGTGAACAGATGAATGACCCAATTCACTTAGTAGTCTGCTAACAGTTTTAGTACAGGACCCTTCTCACCCCATTAATATTTGGCTGGAAGGTTAGTCATAAAATGCCACCATGCAGTGTAGGCCGGTCATCTAATCTTAAATGTTCTGGAATGGGACAGTCTAGCCTAGGATGTCTACATCTCGAAGGAGGTATTGATGAGGAGACTACATGTGGTGGCTCCATGTATCCTGAGTGGAGCAAAGCAGCAGTGGTGTCCATCCAGGAGTCAAACCTACTCACACTTTCCTGCATTTCACCACAAGGAGGGACCCTGGTTTGACCCTAGTAAGGCACTGTCTATCACAAGAGGGCATTGATTATCCACACAGTGTATGTACTGTACTGTACTTGCAGGACAGGCCCACAGAAGTTGCTTATTTGTGGTCAATGGGTCTGTATGGCCAGGCAGATCAGGGTTAAGCAACAACAACAAAACTTTGGGGGAGCTCATATTGGACTGAACAGTTTTATTCATCTGAGGAAGATCTGTACCAAATGGGTTAAAAAACTAAAAAAATACAAAACTAAAAAAATACAATCTTACCAAGGCACCTAGTACCACTGCTCGACTCTTTGAAGCCTTCCTTGCAGATACAGTGATATGATCCTGGGGTATTCTCACAAACTGCATTGTTGGAACAAATCTGTAAATCAGTACCATAAAGCATCAGCATTTTAGCTAGCCTAGTCAATTACAGAGGAAAGTACTTTGGAGGAAGTATCTGTACAAATCTGTAAATCAATACCATATAGTATTAGGGATTTGTATGGCTTAGTCTATTACAAAAAGAAGTATTCAGAAGGAAGTAGATTAGAGATCAAAACAGGAGACATGGAAATAAAATGAAGCTGGTGGTAAATGATGACATATGGATTACTGGGTACTTCACTCTACAGCAAGGAAATTATGCTATACTGTTTGTTAACAGTGAACTGATACTTTTCATAATGATTCAGAGCTTTATTAATGTCTGTGAATGACAATTTTGGAAAGCTGAGGTAAATAGGGAGCAAAAAGTTTGAAAAGGACTGCTACATCCAAACTAACACATATTACTAAGACCACCAAATGGATTAATATTGAGTACTGAAAATTTACCACAGCAAACATATAACTGGCACCAGTATTTCACACAAATGACATTAACCCCTTCAGTACAATATTTACTTAATTCTGGCCATTGCCAGATTATATATAGATGAGGGGGGGGGGACCTCTCACAGGAATGGGGTTAAATTTTTTCTCCACTAACCAAATATGAAGATATCCTTTTCACATTTTTCTCAATACTGCCAGACAACTATTATCGGCTTCAGGAAGACCTCTCATAGTGAAAGGGTTAATCTCAAATCTGACCACATCAATTCTGACACATGACAAGAATACTACAGTACACCCACAGTGCCAAAGTATGACTCGCATTCATTGACATCCTGGCACTGGCGCTGAGCGTTGAGCCTGTAACCAGGAGGGCACTGGCAGATATAGCCCCCTTGCCGGTTGGAGCACATCTGGTTTCCCTCACACTGGTGTGTCCCTTCAAGGCATTCATCAATGTCTGCATGCCAACAAAAAGATGTTAATTTACCTAATATCTTCTGTCTTTCTAACCTCTGCTCTCAACTACTTTCTTTGTCCAATTAAATTTTTTGAGAACTGACTGCCTACAATACCAGATCTGATACATACTAAAATAGACTCAAATATATCATTATTTCCACCATACACCTTCTCTCTCCATCAGTTATTGTATCTTAACATCCCTCTCTGTACCTTTGTAACACTACTCAAACATTAAACATCTATCATTTTCTGACTGACGCTGAAATCCTCCACTGACAATGAACTTATTAAATACATCCCCTTCTACCACTACTTACCAACACACTGAGTTCCTATTTCATTCATCTTATATCCAGCACCACAAGCAAGAAGAGGACGGCAGTGATATGATCCAATGGTGTTGATGCAGCGTTCATTACGACGACATGGTGAAGAAGCCCCGCCCACCACACACTCATTCACATCTGCAGCAGGAAAGTGGGAAGCAGGAAGTTTAATAACAGAGGATACTGATGAACACAGTAATGATTCATGTTTTACTGGCTACTACCCTAACACAGCACTGTTCTCTATGTTCATTTACTTTTGCAAAAATCATTACCACATTTTATTACAGTACATTGTAAATCAGCCATTTTCAACATAATCAGTATACAGCAAAACTGATCTATGATGGAAATTTCTAATAATCAACTTAACAATGTTCTTGTTACACTGTTCCCAACAAAAGGATCACTAAATATTTATGTCCCTATTCAGTAATAACTCCTATCTTCATAATTTATCACCTTCATGTACTTCAGTCACAATGTCCTTCCATCTTGTTCTCAGTTTTTAAATTCTTTTCCTAATCACCCTGCTCTCATATTCATACACTCTCATCACCATCACCAATTGTTTATTCTCTAATCACTTCATGTAGTGCAGTCATCTCGGCACAAATCTCACTGTTCCCATCAACACCTGTTGCAAACATATTCTTTTAATATAGTACATGCTTACTGGTTCACCTAAGCTACCAAGTTTTTTTTACTCCATACATATTTATTTCACTCCCCTCACTTCACTACTGTGCATCAAAACTGGGATTACTGGACCATGATGTACTGTAGTACAGTATTTCCTACACTTAACACATTTCTATTGTCACTATCCTCATATCCCTGCAACTCCCCTGCCTTACTGCATCCTTTGTTTACATCATTTTTCCAAGCACTTGGAACACCCTCACATTATCAATTTTCATTCCATTAATCTTACATCAATGATCATAACTGTTAGTGCATATTGTTGTTAGTGTGTGTGCGCGCACACACACCTGCTAAGTCAAGAGTGATGACGTCATCGGAAGGTTCCTGTGGTATGCAACCGGGAACCTTGGGCAGTTCACGTTGTGAAGCCGGTTAGTGTGGTTGGCCTAGTCTGACACTGGTAGCAGAGCGTGGTTCGAAAAATGGCGTCGTGTTCGACCAAGTGGCCTCCAAAACTTGAAAATGATTCTGCTTATGAGAGCTGGAAAACATTGGCATTTGGCGCGAGCTGACGGACCTAGCTGAAGAAAAATAAAGCCTTAGCTATTCACCTGTCATTGTCTGGAAGAGCGAGGGTGGCGTCTTCGGAGATTGATGCGAATGTTCTGAAGCAGAAGGATGGTGTTCAGACCTTGCTGAAAAAATTAGATGGTTTATTGTTCGTGGACAAAGGACGTCGACAGTTTGCATTGTTTTATGAGTTGTACAACTTCAGATGAGCCGGTGATATGAACATTTGTGAGTTCGTGACAGAATTTGAGCATGTTTTTTTCAAATTTACAAAGCAGGACATGGAACTGCCAAATTCTGTGATGGCTTTTATGCTCTTAGCTGCACGCAAACACTCAGACAGTGAGCAACAACTAGTGATGTCCGCGATAACTGAGGTGACATACGAAAATATGAAATCTGCCCTGAATCATATTTTTGCTGGTGAAATTGGCAGGCAGAACGAGGCATCGGTGTCCGCCCGGGAGGTGAAAGGCGAACCAGTATTTTGGAGTGACGAAGTTGAGGGTGAGGAAACGTTTTATGCTAGAGGTACTCGACGAGGATGGAGAATGTTGAAGGGTGGTGCAATACGTGATCGACGTTGTGGTAGTGGCCGATGTTCAACTGTATCTGCTACAATTCCCCAACGCTCATCCACCGGCAGGAGGCAGAACCCACTTGGATCTGATGGAAAGGCATCGAGGTGTTTCGTATGTGATTCTAGATTTCATTGGGCACGTGACTGTCCGGATGCATATGAAAACGACGGCAGTCGAGAAGAGAATTCTGAAACAGTGCATCTATCGTTATTTATGGGCTATGCGGATGATGCCGCTAGTAGAGGTAAGTTACAGACTCTAGTAGAAGAATCTAAGGGATGTGCTCTTCTAGACACAGGGTGTTCTACAACTGTATGTGGAGTTGAATGGATTAATTGCTATCTAAGTGAGCTCACTGATTACGAACATGATGCTATAAGAGAAGAAGGGTCATCCTCAACGTTTACTTTTGCTGATGGTGTCACAGTTTCTTCCCTCAAATGTGTTACTCTGCCCTGCTACATTGGAAATATGCGTGCAACCATCGTTAGTGATGTTGTGGAATGCAATATTCCCTTGTTGTTGAGTAGACATTCCATGAAAAAAGCAAAAATGTTGATTAAACTTGGAACTGACCAGGTCAAAATTTGTGGAACTATCGTTGATTTAAAGTCCTCATAGACAGATCTTCAGGCCATTACTTACTTCCAATTTCTTTATGACGAGGTCGTGAATTTTGTGAAACAATCATGTTGGCATCTCTTGGGGGTAATGTTGAAAAAACCACTTTGAAGCTTCACAGGCAATTTGGACACCCAACATCGGCAAAATTAATTAAACTGATCACAGATGCGGGAATTAAAAGTTCAAAACTGGAACGGGCTATCAAGGCTGTATCTGATGCTTGTACAGTCTGTTGCAGATTTAAGAAAGCCAAGCCCCGACCCGTAGTCAGTTTGCCCATGGCGTCTAAGTTTAACAAAGCCATAGCCATAGATTTAAAAGCTTGGGGAAGGCATTATTTCTTAGTCCTTGTTGATTTGGCGACCAGGTATTGTAATGAGATAGTAATCGCGAATAAGTGTGCGCCCACCATTATCAAAGGAATAGTTCGGAGCTGGATTGTTGTGTTTGGCGCACCTAGAAAAATTCTTACAGACAATGGCTGTGAATTCAACACTGCGGAAATGCGAGGATTGGGAGAGGCCTTCAATATCAAGATCATGACAACGTCTGCAGAGAGATCTTGGAGCAACGGAGTCTGTGAGCGTCAAAATGCAGTAACTGGTGACATTGTTAGGAAGATAATGGCTGATAGCCAGCGTGAATTGGATGTGGCCTGGCATGGGCAGTATCGGCAAGAAATGCTCTCACCAACTACGCAGGCTTTTCTCCTAACCAACTTGTTTTTGGTCAAAACCCTGGCCTGCCTAATGTGTATGCAAATGATCCTCCAGCCTTGAAACCTTCATCACCATCGAAAATTGTGAGAGACAACTTGAATGCTCTTCATTTAGCTAGACAAGAGTTTATAAAGACCGAATCAGATGAACGTGGCTAGGGCTCTGCAGCACAACGTACGTTCGAATGACTTAAACAACATCCGAAATGGAGATGAAGTCTTCTACAAAAGAAATGACAGTCATGAGTGGCACGGTCCCGGAATTGTAAAAGGCAGAGACGGGAAACAAATTCTGGTGAGACACGGCGGTGTCTACGTGCGAGTGCACGTATGTTGTCTAGCGCGTGCACCAGAACAAGATACTACAGTACAGTTGAAAGTCATGTCAGCAGTGATGAGAAGAACAATGTTGTCCAGGAGAAGCCTAATGACGATCCTACGCAAGTGTTGAATGACTATCCACCAGATGACGAGTCGGAAGATGGTGTGGTTCCAATTGATGAGCCTCCCACAGTTTCTGTTCCAATTAATCAGCCACCCAAAGTTTCTGTTGGTCAACGTATAAAGGGAATACATTCAGAAAGTGGAGAGTTGGTGACTGGAAGGATTATGAGTCGGGCAGGTAAAGCCACTGGAAAGTACAAACACTGCTATAATTGGAAGAGGGACTCTGACGGCAGCATTGATTGGATAGATTTGGAGAAGGATCTTAGCGAATGGGAAGTGGTTGATGATGACGCAGAAATGCTTGTTCTTTTCAACTCTGAGGCCGTATTATGCGCTAAGGAAAATGAAATTACAAATTGGCAGAATAATGATGTGTATGAGGAAGATGATGATGTTGGGCAAGGTGCCATAACGGTTCGATGGGTTGTGATGGAAAAACTGAAAAATGGAAAGTCTATAGTTAAGGCCCGCTTAGTCACCAAAGGATTTGAGGAAGACACAGCGGATCTCCGAAAAGACTTGCCTACTTGTTCAAAAGAAGCAGTGCGTTTGGCACTTTCTTTGGCCTCCACCAACCAGTGGGATTGCCACACTATGGATGTGAAAGCTGCCTACTTGCAATGTAACGACATTGAGAGAGTTGTTCATTTACGTCCTCTGCCTGAATATGCAAATGGTAAGTTATGGAGACTAAAGAAAACTGTTTACGGCCTTTGTGATGCTGCTAGGCATTGGTATCTGCGTGTAAATGATCAGTTGTTGAGTCTCGGAGCTAAAGTGTCATCACTGGATTCAGCGCTGTACTCTTGAAGCAATGGTGGCAAAGTCGAAGGCATTGTATGCATCTACGTCGACGACTTCCTTTGGGCTGGTACACATGCGTTCGAACAGCAAGTGATAAACCGTTTGAGTCAAATATTCCTCATTGGCAGTTCAGAATCAAAAGCCTTCAAATACATTGGTCTCAATGTCATCTCCAACATCGATGGCAGCATAACGCTCGACCAATTCCAGTATGCTTCATCTTTGAAACCAGCCACGCTGAGTAAACATCGTGCTGCAGTAAAATCAGGGGAGCTGTCTGAGTCTGAGAAAACGGAGTACCGAGCATTAATCAGGCAACTCAATTGGACTGCCACACACACTCGGCCAGATATTGCCTTTGATGTGTGTGAGTTGAGTGTGAATAGCAACCGAGCTACTGTAGCGGATTTGCTTAGACTCAATAAGGTGATCTCAAGGATGAAGACTGACAACATGAAGCTATACATTCCAAGAATGGGGCCAATCGAGGACTGTCATATAGAGTGCTTTTCGGATGCCTCATTTGCCAACCTTGTAGGCAATGGATCTCAGGGAAGTTTTGTGATCTTCCTACGAGATGCTAGTGAGGCAAGATGTCCTATACTCTGGCAGACAAGAAAGATCAGGAGGGTTGTCAAATCTACCTTATCTGCTGAGGCGTTGGCGCTGCTTGAATGTGCTGAGACTGCTGTAAATCTCTCCAAGATATTGCGTGAGGTTTCTAGATGCGGAAAGATCAAAATAAAGTGTTTCGTCGACAACAAGAGTCTGGTGGACGCCCTTTACTCCTGTAGGAGCGTAGAAGACAGGAGATTGCGCACTGATATTGCTGTATTACAAGACATGTTGGAGCGAGGGGAGATTGATGAAGTATCTTGGGTGGATACATGACAACAACTGGTTGATTGTCTCACCAAGAAAGGTGCCTCAACCGAGCGGCTGTGTGCAGCAGTCAGCCGAGACTAGAAAGTTTATAATACTTCAAGAGTATCTGTATGTGGCCACAGACTGGGTCTTGATAGTAATTAAACAAAAGTGTATATATTGGATACATAGTGTGTATCGGGTGTTGATGGTACTCACACAAAAGTCTATGTATTGGATACATAGCATATATCAGACGCAAATACACCATCCAGTTTCGTCCTTGGAATCTTCTGTCAAATTAAGAAGAGAGGACAAGAGTGTTAGTGCATATTGTTGTTAGTGTGTGTGCGCACGCACACACCTGCTAAGTCACGAGTGATGACGTCATTGGAAGGTTCCTGTGGTATACAATCGGGGACCTTGGGCAGTTCACGTTGTGAGGCCGGTGAGTGTGGTTTGCCTAGTCTGACAATAACTATCCCCTACCCCCCCAAAAAAAAGCATATGGTCATACAACTTTATTTTCTCTTTTACAAATTCAATACCAAACCAAACATGGTCCCTACGTATCAACAAGTGGGTTGGTGGAGGGTTAGTGCCCCTCCCTGTAAAACGAATAACTCAAAGTGAAATGGCCACCCCTTATGGGATTATGGCATCTGGCAATAGATAGAAAGATAGATATATATATTTTTTTTAAATGCAAGGAAGAAGGAATCAAAGGCCATGGGCCCGCAAACTGTTCCTTCCAAGAATAAACAAAAACAATACAAAAGAGAGCAAATTTCAAGATCCGTTCATTATGAGATGCTTGGACACACTGCATTTGAAAGACTGAAGATCATAGGAAGTAGGAAATACAGACAGTAGAAGACAGTTCCAGAGTTGACCAGTTGCATAAATGGACTGGGAGTAACGGTTAACTCTTGCATTAGAGTTGGACTGAAAAGGGATGACAGGTTGTTGCTAGACGGGTACTATATGCCCATCATAGAGGTGGAGGGATGCAAGCAGACAGTTGAGAGGAACAGTGCCCATTGAAGTAGCGACAGAAAAGAGATAAAGATGCAACAGTGCGGTGAAGAGACAGAGGTTGAAGGGAGCTAGTAATAGGAGAAGAGTTAATGAGATGAAAAGCCTTTGACTCCACCCTATTGAGAAGGGTTGTATGTAGGGAGCCTTCCCACACATGAGAGTTGTACTCCAAACAGGGGCGAATAAAACCCGTGTATAAAGTCAAAAACTGTACAGGGGCAAAGAAAGTTCGGAATTGGCTTAGCACATCTAATCGCTTGGAAGCAGATTTCACAAGAGTTGTAATATGTTCTTTCCAAGATAAATCCCGGGTGAATGAAACCCCAAGCATGATCAAGAATGATGCAGGAACAGGTTGGATATTATTAAACATCAATGAGTACTCCTGTGGAATGTTTTCTCAGGCTGATAGGTGTAAGAACTGAGTCTTTGATGCATAAAAACAACAAGATTATTTTTACCCCAGTCAGAGATACAAGCCAAGTCAGACAATAGGTGTGCCATAGCCGCATCCCTTTTTTGTTGAAGTAACTGCTGAGATGGACGTTACGGGAACCGAATGGAAAGGTGAAGGGTGGAATCATCAGCGTACGAGTGGATAGGGTTAGATGTACAGCTTACAAGGTCATTGATGAATAAGAGGAGGAGAGTTGGCAATAGGATAGAGCCCTGAGGAACACCACTGTTGATCTAGAAGAGGAATGGTCGTCTACAACAGCGGCTATAGAATGACCAGAAAGGAAGCTAGAGATGAAGGAACAGCTAGAAGGATAGAAACCATAAGAGGGCAGTTTAGAAATTAAAGATTTATGCCAGACTCGATCAAAAGCCTTTGAGATGTCAAGTGCAATGGCAAAGTTTTTGCCAAAGTCCCGAAAGGAGGATGACCAGGAGTCTGAAAGGTAGGTGAGAAGATCGCCAGTGGGGCGTTGCTGATGGAACCCATACTGACGATCAGAAAGAAGGTTGTGATAGGAAAGATGCTTTAAAATTTTTCTGTTAAGAATAGACTCGAACACTTTTGAAACACAGGATGTTAAAGCAATTGGACGATAGTTAGAGGGCTGGGAATGGTCATACTTTTTTGGGGCAGGCTGAATGAGAGCAAACTTCCAGCAAGAAGGAAAGGTAAAAGTTGACAGAAAAAGACAAAAGAGTTTACCAAGGCAGGGTATAAGCACAGAAGCACAGTTCTTGAGGACAACAGGAGGGGCCGCATCAGGCCCATATGCATTGTTAGTACTGAGGCCAGTGATGGTTGAAAATACATCAGATGAAGAAATTTTAATATCAACCATAAGGAAGTCAGAGGGGGGAAGTGATGGAGGAACAGCACCGGAATCGTCTAAGGTGGAACTGGAGGAGAAAGTCTGAGCGAAGAGATCTGCTTTATCAGTAGAAGAAATAGCCACAGAGCCATCAGAGTAGAAAAGAGGAAGGAAGGATGATAAGGTAAAGTTGTTAGAAAGGGTGCCAGAAGGAGTGTGAAGAATTCGAGTTGGAGAGTTGAGAACGTTTAGTGAGGATGAAATTACTTTTAGCAGACCGAAGAATAGACTTAGCACGATTCCGGGCAGAAATATAAGAAAGATGTGATTCAGGGGTGGGCTGGCTCTGGTACCTTTTGTAGGCCCACTCCCTGCTGCAGACAGCATTAGAACAAGCGTGATTAAACCAAGGTAGACAAAGGATATGAGAAAGGAATGTATGCTTCCATGCCCAAGTGAATAACCTTCGTAATGCGTGAGGCACATGCAGATGGCTCCTGGCCATGGAAGCAATAATCATTCCAGGGAAAAATCAAAGAAGTACAGCCTGAGGGCCTCCCAATCTGCGGCTTCAAAGTGCCACAGACGACGTTTCTTTGGAGGGTGCACAGGCCGCACCAGAGTGATAGGACAGGTTAAGATAATAAGGCTATGATAGGAGGAGCCCAGCAGAAGGATTAGTTGCCAGGAAGAGGTCAAATATGTTGGAGCTCTCTCCAAGGCAGCCAGGGATATGGGTAGGGTGTTGTACAGTACAAGTTGCTCTAGGTCATTAAGGATAGAAAAGGTGTAGGCTTGTTCACCAGGTGGATCAGTGAAAGGAGAGGAGAGCCAAAGGAGGTGGTGAACATTGAAATCTCCAAGAATGGAGATTTCCGGGAAGGGAGGGTTCCAAATACTTATGCTTCTGTTTGGGAAACTGAACCTTTTGAGATCATTAAGACATCTACTTTTCCTACACTTGAAGTCATGATCTCTTGTTCTTCCATCATCCAGCACAAAAAGATTCTCTCTATCCACCCTTTCCAATTCTCTTACATTTCTAAATATCGTGATCAAGTAACCTCTTTCCCTTCTCTCGCACAGTGTTGGTCTATCTATCTATCTATTGCCAGACGCCTCAATCCCGAACGGGGTGGCCACAAACAAATCGCCTCCATGTCACTCTGTCCTCTGCCATTTCACTACCACGCTCCCAACTCACACCCCCCTCTCTCATATACCTCTCCACTCCATCCCTCCATTTCATCCTCGGCCTCCCCCTCCCTCTCGCCCCCTCCACCTCACTCACATACACTCTCCTCGTCAATCTTTCACTCTCCATCCTCTCCACATGCCCAAACCACCTTAACGTGTTTCTCCTAATGCTTCCCATCACGTCCTCAACCACACCACAACGCTCCTTCACTTCCTCATCTGTTAGTCTGTCTCTCCATGTGACTCCACATGCTCCTCTCAAATAACTCATTTCCACTGCTCTCACTCTTGACTTCTGTCCTTCCAACAGTGTTGGTAACTTCAGTTTTTCCAATCTCTCCTCATAGGTGAGTTCCCTTAAACATGGTATCATCTTCGTTGCCATCTGTTGAACCCTCTCTAGTTTATCAATATGCTTCTTCAAATGAGGTGCCCATACAACAGCCGTATATTCTAGTCTTTGTATTATCATGGTCACTATCAACTCCCTCAACATTTCCTCATCCGTATAATTAAAAGCCACTCTCATGTTAGTCAGTAATTTATAAGTTCCTCCAATGATGTTGTGTATATGCTTTTCTGGTGACAAGTCATCCTGAATAATCACTCCCAAGTCTTTCTCATCCTTTCTTTTACTAATTATCTCATTGCCCGTTTTATATGTCCAGTGTGGTCTTCTTTCACTTATTCCCATTTCTAATACATGACACTTCTTGGCATTAAAATCCATTTTCCAAGTCTGGATCCAACTGTGGAGTTTGTCCAAGTCCTCTTGCAGTTTTTTACAATTATCAGTACATTTAATATGTTTCATAATTTTAGCATCATCTGAAAACATACTCATGTAACTATTCAAACCCTCTGGCAAATCATTTACATATATCAGAAACATTATTGGGATTAAGACAGAGCGCTAGGGTACTCCACTAGTCACGTTTCTCCATTGTGAAATCTTGTCTCTTATCACTGTTCTGATCTACCTCCCTATCAAATAATCTCCCATCCACTTTAACAGTTTCCCATGCACCCCTCAAAATGTCTTCAACTTCCACAGCAGTCTCCTATAAGGCACCCGTCAAATGCTTTCTTGAGATGAAGATACACACAATCTGCCCATCCCTCTCTTTCTTGTATGACATCTATTACCCTACTGTAGAAACTTAATAGGTTAGTAACACATGATCTTCCTTCCCTAAAACCAAATTGTGTTGGTGTTATCACTTCATTTTCTTCTAAATGCTTTATCCATCTTTTTCTAATAATTTTCTCACAGATTTTACAAACTATACTAGTAAGTGATACCAGTCTGTAATTGAGTGGTTGTTCCCTATCTCCTCCCTTGAAAACTGGCACAGTACTTGCTCTTTTCCAATCTTTAGGTAACTGTCCATTTTCCAGTGATGTCTTAATAATGACATACACAGGCCACATATGCACATTCCCTCAGAATCCATCCAGCCACACCATCTGGTCCCATTGCTTTTCTCACATCCAAATCCCTGATCAGCTGTAGCACCTCATTCACATCAACTGTAATTTCTGCCATTCCTACCATCCTGGGTTCCATTTCAGGTTCCCTAAATTCCTCCTCCAACACACAGACTGACAGCAGTTTCGTTGTTTTCGTTTTCGTTTTTGAAGGCTCCAACATGCTTGCATGCGTCGGCCTTGGTCACCTAATGGTGGCTCTCCACGCTGCTAGATCCCTGGCAGCCTCCCTGTTCAGTCCCTTAACCCTTAAGTCACACTTAATGACCTCGTCCCATGTCTTTCTCGGTCTACCCCTCCCAACCCCTCCCCCAATATTAACACCTCTCACCCTCTGTACCCCATTTCTTTTTTTTTTATGCAAGGAAGAAGGAACCGAAGGCCAGGGCCCGCATGCTGTTCCTTCCAAGAAAAAGTAAAAACAATACAAAAGAGAGCCAAATTCAAGATCCATTCATTTCGAGATGCCTGGACACACTGCACTTGAAAGATTGGAGATCATAGGAAGTAGGGAATACAGACAGAGGGAGACAGTTCCAGAGTTGACCAGTTGCATAAATGAAGGACTGGGAGTAACGGTTAACTCTTGCATTAGAGAGTTGGAAAGAAAAGGGATGAGAGTTTGTTGCTAGACGGGTACTACGTGCCTGTCGGAGAGGTGAAGGGATGCAAGCAGACAGTTCAGAGGAACAGTGACCATTGAAGTAGCGATAGAAGAGAGATAAAGAAGCAACATCCCCCATCCTCTCCACATGTCCAAACCACCTCAGCCTACCTCTCCTCATCACAACACTAATACACTCCAGTCCCATCCTACCTCTCAACTCTTCCATTGTAAACCCAGCCCCCCCAGGCCTTGCAAGCAAGGACGCACTGCACATCCACCTAATCATTGTCATTTCTGTACGTTTAAACCTGCGAATATCCTCTTCCTTTACTGCCCAGGTCTCACTACCATACAGCATCACACTCCTAACACATGCTGCATACAAAGACCCCTTAGCACGTAAGGAGAGTCCTCTCAATGTCAGGAGAGGCAACAGCTCCCTGAACTTCTTCCAACCACTTCTCACCCTAGCAACCGAGCTAACTCCAGCCCCACCTCCGGCACATAACATGTCTCCCAAATAACGAAACTCCTCCACACACTCAAGAGAGTCACCTGCAAGTTCAACCCTCTCACGCCTAACAATCTCCACCTGCTCTCCCCGACATGCCGCACACATGAAATCATCATCATCTCCCAGTCTACCTGTAATACCACTACATCTCTTGTGCACCCATTTATCACAAACACTACACAAGATGGAATTACTTCCCACACCCTTGTGGCAAACTGCACATGGCCACTCTCCCTCTCCTCTGATTGTACCGCCACCAATGCTAGATATCATACTTTTGTTTTATCTGCATTTACCCTTAAGCCATTGTACCCCATACCATCTCTCCACTTCTTAAATCTTTCCTCCGCCTCCTTTTCATTCTCTGCGATCAACACCAAATCATCAGCATACAACATCTCCCATGGGAGTCCATCTCTGAAGTCATGTGAGAGGGCTTCAAGCACCACGATAAACAACAAGGGACTCAAAACACAATTCTTCTTATCTTTTGTATGTTTCATCTCCATCCCTCAATCATATTATACTGTCCTTAACTTTCATTTTACCATTTACAAACCTATAAAACAGTTTTGGCTCTTTTTTACATTTACTTACAATATCTTTTTCATATTTCCTTTCTTCTTCTCTCCGCACCCTTACATATTCATTTCTTACCTGCTTATACTCCTCCCAAACTCTTTCACTATATCTTCTTCTCACTTTATTCCATGCTCTTTTTCTTGCCTTTTGTGCCATTCTACACCTGTTGTTAAACCATGCTTTCTTCCTTTCCACAGCTGCGGAAAATTCTGGGACATTTACTAACTCCTGTTTTATATACCTCTAGCAAAAACTCATATTTCTCATCAACATTTGAGATCATATTCATTTTACTCCTGTTTACATTTTGGAAAAAGTTCCTCAGGGAAGCAAGGTCTGCCTTCCCATAACTGTACAGTATGTTTTCTCTGTATTTTTCATCTCTTTCCCCTTCCCTTACTCCTGCAATTTCCATCTCAATAACCAGATAACCACTTTTACCAAAGGGGCATTGGTAGGTTATGTTCCTCACATCATTTGGGTCCTTTGTGAATACTAAGTCAAGCCTTGATGGTTCATTGCCACCCCTAATTCTTGTACTTTCTTTAATTAATTGGGTTAATATGTTTTCTATCACCAATGACATTAATTTATTTCCCCATGATTCCTTACTGCTCCCAGCATCCATATTTTCAAAATCAACTTCTCTACAGTTAAAATCTCCCATTATTATTAATTCTTCATTCAATTAACATCTTTAGTTTAATAACGGATACTCTTATTAACTGTTCGTAATCTTCCTTTGTCCATGCCCTAGTTTTGGGGGGCATATAAAATACTATTACATTCATCTTTTCTCCATAACTGTCCTCTATTTCAATTCCCAAAAGTTCAGCCATGGTATCTTCAGTTTCTATATATTTTGCTCTTAGGTCATTAAAGGTTAAAATCATTATACCTCTCACAAACTTGCTTTCTCTGTCCTTCCTCCAAAAGTTAAAATTGTTCCATCCAAATAACTTTGTATTAACATCTTGGGTCAATTTAGTCTCCAACAAGTAAATAATTTCTGGTTTATTATCATTTATATGGTCTCCAATTTCGTCTTTCTTAGATATTAACCCACCTACATTACTGTACATGATACTTAGATTTACTGCACTGGTTTTATCTTTACTCATTCTTCTCTTTTTCATATTCATATCCATCCTCCTTGTTTCCTTCACTTCCTGTTCCTCACATACCAATTCCTTACTTTCATATCCATTACTCTCCAAAAAAAAGTTTTACATTCCACCTCTGTCCTCATGTCATTTTCTTTCCTTTACTTGTTCCTTCAAAGCTTGTAAAGCTTCTCTTTCTTCTTACTATAATATTTTCTATCCCTGTCTCTTTACTTAGTTTCCACGTCACTTTAAGTACATCATTTGCTACACTTTCCGAAGATGGCTGAACTCTCATTGGTCCTACTTCCCCTTTCTTATATGGCCCTATCCTCCTTACTTCCTCAACTTCTTTTTCCCACTTACTTCCTTCGGGATCGACCTTCCTCAATATTTTTCTTACTTGATTCAAGTCTCTCTCGAGTCTCACAGACCTAACCTTTTCTTCCTCCTCCCTGTTTCCAAATATTATCACACATCTGTTCCTTTCTGCAGTTTCTCTCACTATTTTCTCTTTTTGTTTTAATATTTTCACTACATTTTCTTCCATTTTTTTCTTGTTCATTTCCCTTTCTTCCTGAATAATTTCCCTTAAGCTGACCACTTCTTTCTGTTCTTCTTCCACATGTTCCCACTTTGCCTTATGCTTTTCTAACACACTACTCACCTTCTCCATTTTGTTATTGCTCTCTTCTAGTTTTCTCCTTAATTCAGTATTTTCTCGTTTCAGATTCTCGATCTCTTGGTTCGCCGTCTCATTAGCCTGTATCAAACTCTGTATAGTATTCTCGGTATTTTCAGACATGTTTCTTTATACCAGATCCTCCACTTTCTTTTCTAGTTCACTAATTCTCATAATCAATGTTTTGACTAAATCCATAACATTTGTTTCACTATCAAATCCTGAAAATTCTGGTCCCTCAATGTTTACATTGTCGGCCATGTTTGAGGGTGGTTACAGTACTAAACAGCTGTTACCAAAGATTCCTATAACATTCATGTATACTCACTGACATTATCTCTTTACATTTTGGTAGACTATATCAGATTACAATACATTAAACTTTAGACAATACTGTACTGAAGAAGACAGGACAAACATAATTCCTGAAAACTACTTAAGGTTCGAAGACTTCGTTGAGAGGTGATGTTGAGACACAACCGATTGCTCTGCCTGCCAGCGTGTGTGTGTGTGCATTTACCTATTTGTATTTACCTATTGAGCTAAGCTCGTGTTGTCTTGTCTCCATATCTACATTCATCTAGTCTAGTTTTAAACACATGAATGTTTTTTGCCTGTCCCACCTCATTGTCCAAGCTATTCCACAGGTCTACACATCTATAAGGAAAACTATATTTCTTGATATCCTTCAAGCAGCTTGGCTTCTTCAGTTTCATTCCGTGTCCTCTTGTTACTCTCACATCCCATACAAACAGGTCTTCTCGGTCAATTTTATCTATTCCCATCATGTTTCTGAACACTGCAATCATGTTGCCCCTCTCTCCCCTTTCCTCTAAGGAAGGCAAATCCAGCTTTTCCAGCCTCTCTCTGTATGACAGCTTTGCCAGGTTGGGGACCATCTTGGTTGCTGTTCTTTGTACTATATTCTTTCAATCTTGTTTAAATCTTTCGTTTTGTGTGGGGATCACACTACTGCTGCATATTCTAACCTGGGGCAGATCATGGCCACTATCAATTTTTTCATCATCTCATCCATGCAATGAATGCTACTCTTATGTTGGTCAGGAGTTTATACGTCTCTCTATCTTGTTAATGTGTTTTTCAGGTGACAAACTATCCTGGACCAGCACTCCCAAACCTTTCTCTTCTCTCGCTTTTGTGACTGGTTCATTACCCATCAAATAATTCAGTGATGGCCTCTTGGTATTTTTTCCCATTTCCAATATTTTACATTTTTTTGCATTGAATTTCATTTCCCACATCTGGCTCCAATCATGTATCCTATCCAGATCCTCCTGCAGCATTTTACAGTCTTCCTCAACTTCTACTTTCCTCAGGATCTTTGCATCATCAGCAAACAGACTTGCATAACTGTTCATTCCATCTACAAAATAATTTACGCAAATTAGGAACATTACTGGCGCTAACACTGAGCCCTGTGGGACTCCACTTATTACTTCCCTCCATCTACATGTCCTGTCCTCTGTTACTGTCCTCATTTGTCTGTCTCTCAAAAAGTCTCTCATCCACTCCAGGAGGTTTCCTTTCAATCCTCCTATATGCTCCAATTTCAATAATAGTCGCTTATGGGGTACCTTGTCGAAGGCCTTCTCCAAATCTAAATACACACAATCCACCCAACCGTCTCTCTCCTGTAGCATGTCAATCACTCTTGAGTAAAAGCTCAACAAGGTGGAAACACATGACCTTTCACTTCTGAATCAAAACAGACTTTCGGCCAAAATGTTCATCTCCTCCAGATATTTTATCCATCTGTCTTTCAGGATTCTCTTGCAAAATTTTGCAACCATGCTAGTCAGGAACACTAGTGTCTGGTGTGTGTGTGTGTGTGTGTGTGTGTGTGTGTGTGTGTGAAAGGACTGGATTTGATGATTTGAAATGCTCGCTAGGACTGGACCCTTGTTTGTTTGACCGGGTTAGCATTTCTGACTCATTGGTCTAGGTGTCATGTCTTCTCACATCACAATTGTGCGGATAATTCTTTCACTGAAAGCGGATTGTGTTCTTGAGTAATGACTGGTCAATGGTGGGGGGGGAGACCCAGGAATATGGTTGACCAGACCCTCTTTTTCATAAATACATGCAATCATCAAGTAATATGGACCACAGGGACTGGAGAAGGACCATGCTACTCAAATCCGCATCACTGAAACATGTTTGCATGTATAATGGTACAGTGTGTTCTGGCAACTTTCCAAAACTCTCACTTTTACCCCCTTCTTGTCACCCTGCTCCAATAAATTACCCCTTCCTATATCCTCCATCAAGTAAAACACTGAATGAGATACAGTATAACTGTTGTAGTTTAGAACAAGAATGGTATTAAAAATTGCATTAAAAAAACAAAAGTTGGGCTGGGTACCCTTGTGTTTTTGATGTGTAGCTCCCTGGAACTCTCCTTCCACCCCCCATCTCCAATGTTATTGTCATAAAGTTTTGCTTTCTCTCGCATCATGTAGCCTTTGGTAGGGATGTTAGGCCATATGTTTATATGAAAATTTATGGGTTTTGCACTTTCCTGGGACAAAATGGAACAAAACTGTTTGCTAATAAAAAAAAAAAAATGCTCATTCATCTATGCATTCTTGTAAGATAGCATTCAGTTTCATATTTTTCATTCGATTTTGCACTTCCCAACACGTTTTGGCCCGACTGAGCATACAGCTAGTTGTACTTTCTCTGACACTCCACATAATGCCCTATGAGCTTCTCAGTCAGCTTCAGGAAAACATTATGAACTTTCACTGCTGCCAGGTTCGCGTCACCAGGGTTCCCACACACGATCTTCTTTATCTTCTCCCAGCCCTTCAAAATTGTTCTAATGGTGCTTTCATTCATGCTGTGCTTTTTTGCCATTTCTACCTGCCTCTTAACCTGGTCTAATTCATTTACTATCTTATACTTCTGGGCATAATTTTTACCTGCCTCTTTCCCTACTCTAATTCCTTTACTATCTCGTACTTCTGGACATACATGAAGATGCGCTGTTTTCTGGGTGGCTGGGGCGGATCATGCAGTATGACTAAGAGTCAATGTCCTCCCATGACACTCAAAAAAATCTTGCTGCACGGTGCAGGCTGAACCCAGTGTGATGCAAGAAAGGGCTGATGGCCACTAGCTCAGTCGGTTCAAAATGTGTTGGGAAGTACAAAACTGAACGAAGAATGTGGGACTGAACACTAACTTACAAGAACACAAGGATGAAAGAGAAATTTTTTTCTGATTAGCAGACATTCTTGTTCAAGTTCACCCCCTATAACTGCGAAACACAAATGTGTGTGGGGCAGAACTCGGTAAGGTGCGAGAAAGGACTAATAGCCGTATGCTCAGTCAGCCCGAAATGTGATGGGAAGTGCAAAATCGAATGAAGAATGTGAAACTGAATGCTAGCTTATGAGAACACATGGATGAAAGAGTAATTTTTTCTGATTCGCAAACATTTTCGTTCCATTTTGTCCCTTAAAACTGTGAAACCTATATGAGTGTGGGGTAGAACTCAGTGAGGTGCAAGAAAAAACTGATAGCCATATGCTCTGTCAGTCCAAAATGTGTTGGAAAGGGATTATTCCCCCCTGCTAGACCTTAATAGATCTTACAGCCATGCTAGGTTTACAGGAGAGCACTACCCCTCCCAGCAAAGGCAGCTACCCAGGCAGGGTGCAAACTTTCGACCTCACGATCTTGAGTTGGGTGCTCTACTACTAAGCCACCCCACTTCACAGAAAATGTGTTGGCATGCGCGAATTTCAAGGAAGAATGTGGAACCGAATGCTAACTTACGAGAACACATACAGTAGATGAAGGATATTTATTTATTTTTATTTTTTTAACCCCTTAAGTGCGGGGTTGACGGAGGTGGTTTCTGTCCGCACCGCGGGGGTAATTCGTGCTCCGACTCACTTTTTAAAAATATTTACCAAAAATCAGTTTTTGTCCTAGAGCATTATAATTAAATATGCACATGGCACATACCTTCAGCTTTCTCATGGGATGTTTTTTTAGCCTTTGTCGACTACCGTATGACTTATGGAGACTTCTGAAGTTGGGTAATGAAGTCTCCAATTTACACTTCCTGACAGCCCGTAATATGAATACCAATGCCTGATATTATCACTAGAAACACTAATCAATTATTTCCCAGTAGGTCTGATCCATTGCCACCGACCGTCACGAGAGTGACGACTCACGGTTAAGTGGTTAAGCATATACAGTATTTTCGTTCCATTTCATCCCCTAAAATTGCAAAGCCTATAAATTTTCATCTAACCATACAGAATTGAGTGTGCCCCGGAGAGGTACCCTGATGTAAGCCAGCCAATCATGGTGAGTCTAGCGGGTGATGTCACCGTGCATAACAAAAATTTCATCGCCAGGCCAGCTGACTTCCCACGTAAGCTCAAGTTTTTCCACATGTTGATTCTGACTTGTTGTATTATGCTGAGTGCATTAAAACAAAAACATGTTACTCAACCACACGTTTCTCAAGGACTGAGTTGTACTTAATTTCTGCATCTGCTATTTCAGGCTCCACAGTGTTCCATTCTTACTGTAGCCTCACAAATGTGAGAGGTCAAGGTATAAAAAAAAATCTGAATATCACATACTCTACTGATACACTGCAGAAAAATAAAGTCATACAACACACATCTCACATTCATTTAAAGGAGTGTTTGTATCACAGTTCTATCTCAACTCACCTATACAAATTGAATTCAAGGGCATGAATCCTTTGTTGCAGGTAAGATTTACACAGGCTCCCTCATTATTCAGGACCTGGTTTAGTGGGCAGGTTTTAAGCCTACATCGAAAGGATCCTTTAATGTTGATGCAGCGGTACTTGGGTCCCAGTTGATCACAGTTGTGAGTGTTAAGTTTGCATTCATCATTATCTGCCAATGTTGTTAGCATGGTGGCACAAGGCAGAGTTAAGTATTAGTAGTGGTTAAACAAAAATAAAAATTATAAAATTATTACCATCATGAGTATACACTGCACACTGTAATTTTAAAGAAACAGCAAGCTTCATACAAGACTGATGGAGAACAAAAACAAACAGGATTAGGAAAACAAAAAGACGAATTTAAAGAAGCAACCAGGAAATATGCTTGATATGAATTCACTATACTCTTTTCACCTTAACTTGGCTCAGATTTCTGTGCAGCTTGTTTCATGTACTGTAGTTCTGCTGCAGAAACAGAAAATGCTACACTTCTAAATGCTTTTCAAATCCATCATGACTACCATGATAATCTAGTGTTAGCTCAGCAGTCAAGATGGAGTGATATGCCAAGTGAAAGTAAAAAAAAGTACTGTATAGGAAATTCTCAGAAGGGAACCTGAAATCAATAATGATAAATCACAAAGCACTGAAGGGTTAAAATTTATTAGTACAAATACACTTATATGCTGCTAAATACAGTACTATAGTTTATTTGATCTGATCTGAGAAGAGATGAGCCTTAAGATTTTGATAGCTGGGAGCTGCTTAGTTATCTGAGTGCATTCATTATTAATGACACATTTTAAATGATTTTTATTACATGGGTTTCACTGACCATCTGATGAAAAGCTTGCCCAAATAAAATGCTATACATAGTTATTTCCATAAATTTATTTAAAACCAGGGCCTTTTATTAAAAAGTTTATCACATAGCCTGGATTGTTTTCATTCATTTTTGTTTTTAAAGGCTCCAATATGCTTGCATGTGTTGGTCTTTGTCACCTAATGGTGGCTCTTCATGCTGCTTGATCTCTGGCAGCATCCCTATTTAGCCCTTTAGCCCTGAGGTCAAGCTCAATGACCTCATCCCACATCTTTTTCAGTCTACCTCTTACAACCCTACCCCAAACATTAACACTTCTCACTTTCTGCACCCAACTGTCATCCGCCATCCTCTTCACATGTCCAAACCATCTCACTCTACCATTCCTCATCAATACACCAATGCACTCCAGTCCCAACCTACCTCTAAACTTTTCCATCACAAACCTACCCCACCCACCCCCGTCTCACACATGAGGACGCAATGCACATCCACGTAATCACTGTCATTTCTGTACGTTTGAGCCTGCAAATATCCTCTTCCTTTGCTGCCCAGGTCTCACTACCATACAGCATTACACTCCCAACACATGCTGTATACAAAAATCCCTTAGCAAGGAGGGACAGCTCTCTCAATGTCAGGAGAGGCAACAGCTCCCTGAACTTTTTCCAACAACTCCTCACTCTAGCCACAGAGCTAGCTCCAGCCCCACCTCCAGCACTTGACACGTCTCCCAGATAACAAAACTCTTCCACACACTCGAAAAACTCACCAGCAAGACCATCCTTTCCAGACCTGATAATCTCCACAAACTCTTCCCAACACACTGCACACATGAAATCAGCATTATCACGGTCTACCTCTAATACCACTACATCTCCTGTGCACCCACTAATTAACAAACATTACATTGCTATGTATCTATCTATTGCCAGATGCCTTAATCCCGTAAGGGGTGGCAACAAATATATCGCCTCCATGTCACCCTGTCCCACGCCATTTCACTGCCCTGTTCCCAGCTCACACCCCCCTCTCTCATGTACCTCTCCAATCCATTACCCTCCATCTCATCCTTGGACTCCCCCTCCCTCTCCCCACCTCCACCTCACTCACATACACTCTCCTCATCAGTCTCTCACTCTCCATCCGCTCCACATGGCCAATCCACCTCAATGTGTTTCTCCTAATGCTTCCTATCACATCCACATCCACACCACAATGCTTCTTAATTTCCTCATATGTTAGTCTGTCTCTCCATGTGAATTCACATTCTCCTCTCAAATAACTCATTTCCACTGCTCTCACTCTTGACTTCTGTCCCTCCAACAAGGTCCAAGTATCACTTCCATACATTAAAGCTTGTATCACAATACTGTCATGTAGTAACTTCTTCACTTCCATGCTCACTTCCCTATTTCTTATCACTGCTTTCAAGGAACCAGCAACCTTTCTTCCTTGTTTTACCCTTTTAAGCACTTCACCCTCAAAACTTCCATCCTTACTCATCGCACTACACAAGTACTTAAATGCACTCACATTTTCCATTTCCTCCTCATTCAACCTCACTGTACACTGTACATTCACTTCTCTCGAAAACCATAACTTTACTCTTCCCTCCATTAACCTTTATATTCCGTTTCTTACTCTCCCAAACTCATCCACCAAGCCTTGCAGCTTCCCTTCGTCTTCACTTAACAACACAGTATCATCTGCAAACAACAGTACAGGAAGTTTCCAAACACTGCCCTCTCTCATTAACCTGCCCAGTCCCCCCGACGTATGCTGCACATGCCACTTTTTTTCACGCTCAGACCAACTGACGTGCATCGTACGTCAGGCAATTGCACATTTTTCAAGATTCGCGGGTGATTTTTGGTAGGCATATTTGGGAGACCTTCCTCTACCCGCTGTCAAGCGGGGATACTGCCTAGCCCCACCTGACCCTCCCTCCACCCCTCCCCCCACACCCGGCAATTCACCTGTTAGCAGCAACCTGGCCAGTAAAGACTTGCCCCACAGTCTCTCCAATGACGAAATTCACGGTGAAAGTGATTCCTGAGGTGGGGGACAAAGAAATAAAGAAGCTAGAGGAAGAAACAAACAGAAGTGATGAGGTGGTAATGTCGTAAACGAAGGTGCCATATGTACTGTAGGTGTTTTTGGTGAGTGAACAATGTTTATATCACCTACATTATTGTGTGAAAACCAATATAGTCTTGTACTACACATAAATTCATATCAAATAAATAAATAAATAAATAAGTAATTTACAGTGGCTTGAGTTAGTTAACCCTCCCATAGTTCGTTTTCTTTGAAGCCAGATACCCTGAGAGAGAACGAAAGGTAAGGCTGACTGTTACCTGTAGCAACTTTTACAAGCTCAGGAGGGCGATTTCTCTATGAAATTTCGATGCTTCTCACCAAAAGCGGAGGTTTGAGCCAAAAAAGTCTATCTATCTATCTATCTATTGCCAGACGCCTCAATCCCGAACGGGGTGGCCACAAACAAATCGCCTCCATGTCACTCTGTCCCCTGCCATTTCACTACCACGCTCCCAACTCACACCCCCCTCTCTCATATACCTCTCCACTCCATCCCTCCATCTCATCCTCGGCCTCCCCCTCCCTCTCACCCCCTCCACCTCACTCACATACACTCTCCTCGTCAATCTTTCACTCTCCATCCTCTCCACATGTCCAAACCACCTTAACATGTTTCTCCTAACACTTCCCATCACGTCCTCAAGCACACCACAATGCTCCTTCACTTCCTCATTTGTTAGTCTGTCTCTCCCTGTGGCTCCACATGCTCCTCTCAAATAACTCATTTCCACTGCTCTCACTCTTGACTTCTGTCCTTCCAACAGGGTCCAAGCTTCACTTCCATATGTCAGAGTTGGTATCACAATACTGTCATGTAACAACTTTTTCACTTCCATGCTCACCTCCCTGTTTCTTATCACTGCTTTCAACAAACCAGCAACCTTCCTTCCCTGCTGTACCCTTTCGAGCACTTCACCCTCCAAACTACCATCCTTACTCATCACACTGCCCAAGTACTTAAATTCACTCACATTCTCCATTTCCTTCCCATCCAATCTCACTGTACACTCACTAGCTTCACTTCTCTCGAAGACCATCACTTTACTCTTACCCACATTCACCTTTAGAATCCGTTTCTTACACACTCTCCCAAACTCATCTACCAAGCCTTGCAGCTCCCCTTCGTCTTCACTCAACAACACAGTATCATCTGCAAACAACAGTACAGGTAGTTTCCAAACACTGCCCTCTCTCACTAGGGCCACTCCAACATCCACTGCCCGACCTTGTATCTCTTTTATAACCCTATCCACATACAGATTGAACAACCATGGAGACATGACACATCCTTGTTTCAATCCAACCTTCAAATGGAAAGATTCACTCAGTTTGCCATCCACACGCACTGCAGTCTTAGCACCCTCATACATACTCTTCACTGCCTTCAACAACTTCCCATCCACTCCATATATTCTTAATACCTTCCACAAACCTTGTCTATCCACCCTGTCATATGCTTTCTCCAGATCCATGAAGGCTGCATACAACTTCTTGCCCTTCTCTAGAAACTTTTCCACTACGGATCTAAGAATGCATATCTGGTCTACACAACCTCTTCCCTTCCTAAAACCTCCTTGTTATTCTCCAACTAATTCCACAGTAATTTCCCTAACTCTGTCAATAAGTATCCTACCATATATTTTTCCTATTACACTGGGAAGGCAAATGCCCCTATGATTACCACACACTGCTTTTTCCCCTTTTCCTTTGTACAGAGGAATAATTATACCTGACTTCCAATCCTCCGGGACTCTACCCTCCTCCCAAGCCAATCTGCACACCTTCCACATCCATTCTATTACTATCTCTCCCCCATGCTTCAGCATTTCACCACACACTCCATCAATTCCTGGGGCTTTCCCCATTTTAACTTTCTTCATTGCTTCCACCACTTCCATCCTGGTGATTTCTTCCTCTCTTCTCACAACCCTCCTTCTCCCTGCCATTCCCCAGCCACTTATACTTGCATTACTTTCATTCTCTATGTTCAACAGTTCATTGAAGTGTTCTCTCCATCTGTTTACTTTTTCTCCCTTCTCCACTAGTAATCTACCATTTTTATCTTTCACACCCCCACTGCCTTCGTTGGCATCCTGTCTAGCTCTCTTTACCTCCTTTCAGAACATTTTCTTACATTCCCTCCACTTTGCACTCAAATTCCTTCCAAACTCCTCATCCACTCTCTTCTTACTCTCTCTTACTAATCTTTTCACCTCTCTCCTCCTCACTACATATAACTCTCTCGTCCGTCTCTCAGCTTCTTCGTTGCCCGTTTCTCATCCACTCATTATATGCTTTCTTCTTTTGTGCCACAGCCTCTCTCACCTCTTCGGTCCACCATGCTGTTCCCTGAACCCCCTTTCGTCTCCTCTTCACCCCACACACCACCTCACATGCTGCACAGATTTCTTCTGTCAATACCTTGCACACACCCTCCACATCCCCCATCTGCTCCAATCTATATTTACCCAATCGTTCCTCCACTTCCCTTCTATATTCGGCCTTTATTCCATCCTCTTGTAACTTTTCTACCCTCCTTGTAACAAATACTTCCTCCTGTCTTTCCCTTCTTCTCTTCCTCCATCTTGTTTGGATTCTGATTCTGGCCACCACCAAGTGGTGGTCAGAGAGTCCACTCCCCCAACCTCTATATACTCTTGCATCCATTATACAGCTTCTCATCCTTTCATCCACACATACATAGTCAATCATTGCCTTCCGTTCATTTATTCCCCCGTCCTCTCTTCTCACCACTCGCCATGTATACCTATGGATCATTTTGTGCCTGAAGAGGGTACTGGCTAACACCAACCCCCTCCCAGCACAAATGTCCACTAAAGCACTGCCATTCTCATCCATCTCTGCAGGCACACCCCACTCACCAACCACTCCATCCACCTTCTCATTCCCTACTTTTCCATTCATATCTCCAATCAGAAACACTCTCTCATTCCTTTCGAACTTTTCCAAGCAGGCTTCCACATTTGTCCAAAACTCTTCTCTCACTCTACTTACACGATCTTGTGTTGGCGCATACACGCACACAATTGCCCACATTTGTAGTCCAACTTTCACTCTTACCCACAGCCAAAAAAGACAAGTTGAAAATCGGTCGGGTTCTGAGGGTGCATTGCGTAAAAAATCGGTCGGGACTGGATGGGTTAAGGCCACTCCAACATCCACTGTCCTCGTTTATAAACCCATCCATATACAAATTGAACAACCATGGAGATATGACACATCCCTGTTTCAATCCAACCTTCAAATAGAAAAATTCACTCGGTTCACTATCCACAGGCACTGCTGCCTTAGCACCCGCATACATACTGGCATTCAAAAAACTTCCCATCTGCGTCATATATCTTAATTCTTTCCACAATCCTTGTCTATCCACCCTGTCATATGCTTTCTCCAAATCCATGAAGGTCACATACAATTCTTTTCCCTTCTCTAGAAACTTTTCCACTAAAGTCCCAAGAATGAATATCTGATGTACACAACCTCTTCCCTCCCTAAAACCTCCCAAGCTTCAGCATTTCACCACACACTCCATCAATTCCTGGGGTGTTCTCCATTTTAACTTTCCTCATTGCTTCCACAACTTCCATCCTACTGATTTCTTCCTCTCTTCCCATATCCCTCCGTCTCCCAGCCATTCCCCAGCCACTAACACTCGCATTACTTTCATTTGCTATGTTCAACAATTCCTTACTATGTTCTCTCCATCTGCTCCCTTCTTCTCCCTTCTCCACTAGTAATTTACTATTTTTATCTTTCATTTCCCATCTAACTTTTTTGGCACCCTGTCTAACTCTCTTTACCGCTTTCCAGGACATTTTCCTACATTCCCTCCACTTTAACTCAAGTTCCTTCTAAATTCCTCATTTACTCTCTTGTTACTCTCTCTTACTAATCTTTTCTCCTCTCTTCCTCTCTACACATAATTCTCTCTTCCATCTCTCAACTTCTTCCACGCCCCTGTTTCTCATCCACTCACTATATGCTTTCTTCTTTTGTGCCACAGCCTCTCTCACCTCTTCATTCCTGTTCCCTGCACCCCCTTTTGTCTTCTCTTCACACCACACACCACATTACATGCTGCACATCTTTCTTCTGTGAATATCTTGCACACATCTTCCACATCCCCCATCTGTTCCAATCCATATTTACCCAAACACTCCTCCACTTCCCTCTTATATTCAGCCTTTTGCACAAGATGGAATCACTTCCAATGCCTTTGTGGCAAACCACTCATGGCCACTCTCCCTCTTCTTTGACAGGACTGTCACCATCCCTACATACCATCACCTATGTTCTCTCCAACAAGGAAAGTATGTTTTCACCCCTGTTTGTCTGTTTGTTTGTCTGTTAGCAGGATTACGGCTTTAAAGACCATGTCCCTGGGAACAATCAATTACCTTTTTGGACTAGTATGGGTCGTATTACAGGTTCTGGATCAGGAAAATATTTTTTGTGAAACCCTAATCAGTGATCAGAAAACCTAATCATTATGAAAAGCGGTTTGGAAATTACGCTGCTCTTGCCAAAAATATGCCTTCCACTGAGAGCCCCTCTAGTTTTATCTGCATTTACTCTCAAGCCCTTGTGTCCCATTCCATCTCCCCACTTCCTAAATCTTTCCTCTGCCTCCCTTTCATCATCGGCAATCAACACCAAACTACTGGCACACAACATCTCCCACAGGAGTCCATTTCTGAAATCACATGAGAGGGCTCCAAGCACCATGATAAACAACAAGGTGCTGAAGGCTGACCTCTGATGCACATCAGCATTCACAGAAAACTCATCACTCAAATCTCCATTCACTCTTACCTGGGTGTGAGCACCCACATACATAGCCATAACCACATTAACCACCACTCCTCAATCCCAAGCTTTCTCACTGTCTGCTTCACCACCTCCCTTGGGACTCTGTCAAAGGCCTTCTCCAAGTCATCAAAAACAAACTACACCCCACCCTCGGATATCACGCCTAATTGGTGCCGCCAAGGCTGCGCTACAGCCGAGAACGTGATGGCCGAATCGAAGAACTTATGGTAATAATTCTAATTGGTGCCATGACCTCAATATTTACCCCTAAGATACCCTTCTTATACCACATAATTTCAAGAATTCTCCCCCAGCATCCCTGCTTGTCGTAAGAGGCGACTAAAAGGGTTGGTGGTGGGTTAATGCGCCACCCCATAAAAACAACTAACTAAAAAAACGAACAAGAAGCCTCGGACCAGGACTGATCAAAAGTTGACGAATGTTAGGGGTATGAATGATGAGGTGAAAGAGAGAGAGATTGTACTGGTGCTTGAGAGTGCGAAAGTGGATATATGTGGAATAACTGAATCTAAATGGCGAAGTGAGAGTGTGAGAGAATGGGAGTATGGATGGGGTATATGCGCGGGAGTGGGTGAGAATAAGAGGGTGAAAGAGGGAGTGCGAATTGCTGTGAGGAACAGGTGGAAGGAGAATGTAAGAGAGTATGGATCAGTTGGGTCAAGGATTGTCTGGGTAAGAGTAAAAGTTGGACTACAAATGTGGGCAATTGTGTGTGTGTATGTGCCAACACAAGATCGTGTAAGTAAAGTGAGAGAAGAGTTTTGGACAAATGTGGAAGCGTGCTTGGAAAAATTTGAAAGGAATGAGAGAGTGTTTCTGATTGGAGATATGAATGGAAAAGTAGGGAATGAGAAGGTGGATGGAGTGGTTGGTGAGTGGGGTGTGCCTGCAGAGATGGATGAGAATGGCAGTGCTTTAGTGGACATTTGTGCTGGGAGGGGGTTGGTGGTAGCTAATACCCTCTTCAGGCAAAATATGATCCATAGGTATACATGGCGAGTGGCGAGAAGAGAGGACGGTGGAATGAATAAACGGAAGGCAATGATTGACTATGTGTGTGTGGATGAAAGGATGAGAAGATGTGTAATGGATGCAAGAGTATATAGAGGATGGGGGAGTGGACTTTCTGACCACCACTTGGTGGTGGCCAGAATCAGAATCCAAACAAGATGGAGGAAGAGAAGAAGGGAAGGACAGGAGGAAGTACTTGTTACAAGGAGGGTAGAAAAGTTACAAGAGGATGGAATAAAGGCTGAATATAGAAGGGAAGTGGAGGAGCGATTGGGTAAATATAGATTGGAGCAGATGGGGGACGCGGAAGGTGTGTGCACGATATTCACAGAAGAAATCTATGCAGCATGTGAGGTGGTGTGTGGGGTGAAGAGAAAGAAGACGAAAGGGGGTTCAGGGATCAGCATGGTGGACTGAAGAGGTGAGAGAGGCTGTGGCACAAAAGAAAAAAGCATATAATGAGTGGATGAGGAACAGGGGCGTCGAAGAAGCTGAGAGACGGACAAGAGAGTTATATGTAGTGAGGAGGAGAGAGGTGAAAAGATTAGTAGGAGAGAGTAAGAAGAGAGTGGATGAGGAATTTGGAAGGAATATGAGTGCAAAATGGAGGGACTGTAAGAAAATGTTCTGGAAGGAGGTAAAGAGAGTTAGACAGGGTGCCAATGAAGTCAGTGAAAGATAAAAATGGTAGATTACTAGTGGAGAAGGGAGAAAAAGTGAACAGATGGAGAGAACACTTTAATGAATTGTTGAACATAGAGAATGAAAGTAATACAAGTATTAGTGGCTGGGGAATGGCTGGGAGAAGGAGGGATGTTGGAAGAGAGGAAGAAATCAGTAGGATGGAAGTTGTGGAAGCAATGAAGAAAGTTAAAATGGGGAAAGCCCCAGGAATTGATGGAGTGTGTGGTGAAATGCTGAAGTATGGGGGAGAGATAGTAATAGAATGGATATGGAAGGTGTGCAGATTGGCCTGGGAAGGAGGTAGAGTCCCGGAGGATTGGAAGTCAGATATAATTATTCCCCTGTACAAAGGAAAAGGGGCGCTCATGTGGTAGGTGGGGGCACTCACCATCCACTCACTCGATGCAGTGCTGCTCTCAGGTGTCTGCCCTTTCCTCTCCTCCATCCTTCTTTCCTTCAATCCTCTTCTGTCTTTCTTTCCTTCATTCTTTCCTCGTCCTTCTGCCTACGGGTGACTTTACACTCCCTCTTCTGTCTTTCTTGCCATCATTCTTTCCTCGTCCTTCTGCCTATGGGTGACTCTACACTGAGTGACAAGCCAAATGGTTTCCTGTACACCAGGAAACCATTTACTATGCTGGGTGGTAACCATATAACCAACTTTGGCACCTGGTGGTTTAGTGGGTAATTACAGCGCTCCAATCGGATTGAGCCGGTGAAGGTTTATATCCAAGGGGTAGTTGGGGTTTATTGCTCACGTAATGCCATTCAGGGATGAGTAAGGCTGGTCACTCTCATCTTAAATGTCAGGACCAACTTGCCTAGCCCCGGGCTCCTACGCTCCTCTGTGGGGCGACACAGGATTGGATAATGAGTGAATGAATGAATGAAACAAAGGGAAAGGGGAAAAAAATGTGTCTGGTAATTACAGGGGCATTTACTCTCTTAGTGTAATAGGAAAAGTATATGGCAGGATACTTATTGACAGAGTTAGGGAAATAACAAAGGAATTAGTTGGAGAAGAACAGGGAGGTTTAAGGAAGGGAAGAGGTTGTGTAGATCAGATATTCATTCTTAGATCTTTAGTGGAAAAGATTCTAGGGAAGGGAAAGAAGTTGTATGCAGCCTTCATGGATTTGGAGAAAGCATATGACAGGGTGGACAGACAAGGATTGTGGAAAGTATTAACCATTTCGCGCACGGGACCGCAATTTGCATTATATGTGGTGTGGTGTGCCAAAGCACAGGACCTCAAATCGTGTCAAAATGTGAAAAAAATTAATAAAAAAATAAGTTTTCAGTCGATTTGCGTCAAATTTTGTAGCATTCTAGCAGCCACGTATCTCTCCCGTGGTAAGACCTTGGCAACACTGCAATGACTCATATGTGCCATACGTAGTGATAGAATCTCAGTGCTCCACTAGCAGCCAGACAGCAGGGTTGTGCTGTATTGTGTTGTCCCTTTAAATCCACCATTTCCCCCTCCCACCCGAGGCTGAAGCCATTATTGAAATATTGTGATTGTACAGTGTTTTTGACTATACTGTAAAGTAATTGTGTCTATTGAACATAGATATATTGCTTTTAAAGCACTGGGGCCCGTTATCAGCCGTTAGACCTAGAGGCAGAGTCTGGTTTGTTATAGCGGGGTTTCCACTCACCCTGCCTGTAAAATGATATATTTTACCCTTATAGTGAAGCCATTACTTATATCTGTGAAACATATAGTGCCTGGATTAGTGAAATAACTGACCTACCATAGCAGGCATTATGTTATGCCATAGAAATACATAGACATATGCATTAGTTGCTAAGGGAACAGGCGGTCTCTTACGCCACACACTAGCTGGGATGGGAATAACAGAAGAGGCTGGGATGGAACCATGTGATAGTGTTTTATATTGTATATGGTTCAGTGTGAAATATACGCATAAAATAGTGCAGCGAGTGTTCACCGAGAAATATTGCATGCATTGACTGACAGCGGAAAGTTACGTAATGATCAGAGACAAGAAAATATGCCACACAGTGACATATATTACATTATACAAGTATGTCATGCAGCGAATGTTAGTGGAGAAATCTATTGCGTGCATCGCATGTGTTAGGCAAAAGTGGTGCAAGGAACAGTGAATACGCCACACACACACACACACACACACGCATATATACACACACACACACGCATATATACACACACACACACACACACACACGCATATATATACACACACACACACACACACACACTCACTCATGCACCAATGCACACACACACACACACTCACTCATGCACCAATGCACACACACACAACTCACACACTACCTAACTCATCTTCAATTCCTTCAAGTTCCTGCCAGCAGCTCAACACCTCTGGAGAAAGTGAGTTATCCATATTTTGTTGATTTGTACATTGACCTGTTTCTACATTTCTATATTTTTTTCGCGGATAAGTAGTGTTTTTTACATATACACATATGAGATGGAAAAAAGTTCAGCTTTAGTATCAGTACCTAGCAAAAAGACTAGTGGAAATGTCGAGTTACTGAGAGCACTATCAAAGAGCTTATGATATTTCACGTGTATAATCTGAGTAAAAAATAATAATAATAATAATAAAACGTAACGAGTGAAAATATATAAGTATTCGTGAGGCAGGGAAATTGAGCGTTTTTATCTCGCAGGCGAGGAAGAGTGTTCTATCTTTGTCGTCCATTTACTTCAAAATTATTGAACGTATCGATTTCCTGTAAGAACCATGATAAAGATCAGTGAATTCTACATATGTACAGGACATAACTATGTAATTTCTCTAGTGAAAAGTTGTGGTTAAGTAGGCGGTTATTGTGCGCGCATGAAGAAAGTGCACCGCGGCCGCGAGTACCCTGTAGTTTTTTGCGATTTACTCGGAAACTATGAGGCGTATCAAAACATAAAGGTATCAGGAGAAAGCTTATGAAATTCTACATAAGATTATGTAATAAACACATACGGTGTGCAAGAAAACTTCTCCCTAAACAAAAACCAATTTTTTTTTTACAAAAATGGCTTTTAGTTTTTGGCTGTTTTCTCGAAAACTACAAATCGCATCACAACCGGACATACAGTAAAACCTCGATATAACGGACTTCAGTAGACCGGAATTCGCTTTAATCGGACTCGAGGAGCTACCGGACTAAACCCCTATATATCGGAAAAAGTCCGTTATAGCCAGAAAGCAGTCCGGACTGCCTGACAACTTCAGCTATGTTCACCACAATAAGACAAGTAAAAGACATGTTTTTCAGTGCATAGTACAGTATTATCATACCATTTGATTAATGTAGTGAAGGTATAACACAGTACAATACTGCAATGGTGGTGAAAACTACCGATTTAATCCGGACTAATGTCTGATATATTGGAAAAAGTCCGTCCGGATTAGCAGGGGTAAGTCCAGATGTCGCTTTTATCGGAAAATCGCATATTTTGGACTGGCCTGAGCCCCAATTAGTCCGTTATAGTGAGGTCTTACTGTACCTCATTAGAAAGCCAATGAAATTCTTTATCAAAACTTATAGTAACATTTTTCTGTATGATGGAAAACACTCGAACGACGATGTTGGGAAGTGAGATCGACGTTCCAAAATGTTTATTCACAGTGGCCTAGTGTACTGTACATTTATTCGTATTTTTCTGGTTTTTCTTTTGGCTTACCAGCTAGAACAAACATCGGCGAATAAGATGATGTGAGTTTCAGGGCAACATTTTGAGGTTTGGGTGGCAAAAACGAGGCGAGAATACGTGTAATTTGCGTACCGAGGGTTGACACTGGAGCGCGAGGGGGAGTAAAATCGTGAGACGTGAAACTTAATAAAACTTACCGTGCGTGAAAGGGTTAAGAGTATAAGAGTATATGGAGTAGATGGGAAGCTGTTGAATGCCGTGAAGAGTATGTATGAGGGTGCTAAGGCTGCAGTACGTGTGGATGGTGAACTGAGTGATTTTTTCCATTTGAAGGTTGGATTGAAACAAGGATGTGTCATGTCTCCATGGTTGTTCAATCTGTATTTTTTTTTTTTTTTTTTATGCATGGAAGAAGGAACCAAAGGCCACGGGCCTGCATACTGTTCCTTCCAAGAAAAAGCAAAAACAGTACAAAAGAGAGCCAAATTCAAGATCTGTTCAATTCGAGATGCCTGGACACACCGTTTGAAAGACTGGAGATCATAGGAAGTAGGAAATACAGACAGAGGAAGACAGTTCCAGAGATGACCAGTTGCATAAATAAAAGACTGGGAGTAACGGTTAACTCTTGCATTAGAGAGTTGGACAGAAAGGGGATCAGTTTGTTGCTAGACGGGTACTATGTGCCCGTCGTAGAGGTGGATGGATGCAAGCAGACAGTTCAGAGGAACAGTGACCATTGAAGTAGCGATAGAAGAGAGATAAAGATGCAACAGTGCGGCGAAGAGACAATGGTTGAAGGGAATCAGTAAGAGGAGGAGAGTTAATGAGACGAAAAGCCTTTGACTCCACCCTATTAAGAAAAGCTGCATGTGGGGAGCCTCCCCACACATGAGAGTTGTACTCCATACACGGGCGAATAAAACCCGTGTACAAGGTCAACAACTGTGCAGGGGTAAAGAAAGTACGGAATCGGCTTAGCACACCTAATCTCTTGGAAGCAGATTTCACAAGAGATGTAATATGTTCTTTCCAAGACAAATCCTGAGAGAATGAAACCCCAAGCATGTTCAAGGATGATGCAGGGCATAACTGTTCATCATTAAACATTAGTGGGTAGTCCTGAGGAAGATTTTGTCGGGTTGATATGTGTAAGATCTGAGTTTTTGATGCACTGAAAATAACAAGATTATTTTTACCCCAATCAGAGATACGAGCCAAATCAGACATTAGGTGTGCCATAGCCTCATCCCTTTTTTGTTGAAGTAACTGCTGAGATGGACGTTGCGAGAACCGAATGGAAAGGTGAAGGGTGGAATCATCAGCATATGAGTGGATAGGGTTAGATGTACAGCTTAGAAGGTCATTGATGAATAAAAGGAAGAGAGTAGGTGATAGGACAGAACCCTGAGGAACACCGCTGTTGATAGGTCTAGGAGAGGAACGATGGCCGTCTACAACAGCGGCTATAGAACGACCAGAAAGGAAGCTAGAGATGAAGGCACAGATAGAAGGATAGAAACCGTAGGAGGGCAGTTTGGAAATTAAAGATTTATGCCAGACTCGATCGAAAGCCTTTGAGATGTCAAGTGCAATGACAAAGCTTTCGCCATAGTCCCGAAAGGAGGACGACCAAGAGTCTGAAAGGTAGGTGAGAAGATCGCCAGTGGAGCGTCCCTGACAGAACCCATACTGACGATCAGAAAGAAGGTTGTGACAGGAAAGGTGCTTTAAAATTTTTCTGTTAAGAATTGACTCGAAAACTTTTGATACGCAGGATGTTAAAGTAATTGGACAATAGTTAGAGGGTTAGGAATGGTCACCCTTCTTTGGGACTGGCTGAATGAGAGCAAACTTCCAGCAAGAAGGAAAGGTACAAGATGAGAGACAAAGGCGAAAGAGTTTACCTAGGCAGGGTGTAAGCACAGAAGCACAGTTTTTGAGGACAACAGGAGGGACTCCATCAGGACCGTATGCCTTTTTAGTATTGAGGCCAGTAATGGCAGAGAACACATCAGCTGAAGAAATTTTAATGTCAGACAATAGGAAGTCAGAGGGGGGAAGTGATGGAGGAATAGCACCGGAATCGTCTAAGGTGGAATTGGAGGAGAAAGTCTGAGCAAAGAGATCTGCTTTATCAGTAGAAGAAATAGCTACAGAGCCATCAGAGTATATATGGATGAGGTTATAAAAGAGATACAAGGTCAGGCAGTGGATGTTGGGGTGGCCCTAGTGAGAGAGGGCAGTGTTTGGAAACTCCCTGTACTGTTGTTTGCAAATGATACTCTGTTGTTAAGTGAAAACAAAGGGGAGCTGCAAGGCTTGGTAGATGAATTTGGAAGAGTGTGCAAGATACGGAATCTAAACGTGAATGTAGGGAAGAGTAAAGTGATGGTTTTTCGAGAGAAGTGAAGTCAGTGAATGTACAGTGAGATTGGATGGGGAGGATATGGAGAGTGTGAGTTCATTTAAGTACTTGGGTAGTGTGATGAGTACGTATGGAAGTTTAGAGGGTGAAGTGCTTGAAAGGGTGCAGCAGGGAAAAAAGGTTGTGGGTTCCTTGAAAGCAGCGATAAGGAACAGGGAAATGAGCACGGAAGTGAAAAAGCTGCTACATGACAGTATTGCGATACCAACTCTAACATTTGGAAGTGAAGCTTGGACCCTGTTGGAGGGACAGAAGTCAAGAGTGAAAGCAGAGGAAATGAGATATTTGAGAGGAGCATGTGGCGTCACATGGAGAAAGAGACTGATAAATGAGGAAGCGAAGGAGCATTGTGGTGTGGATGTGGATGTGATAGGAAGCGTTAGGAAGAACACTTTAAGGTGGTTTGGGCATGTGGAGAGAATGGAGAGTGTATGTGAGTAAGGTGGAGGGGGGGGGAGAGGGAGGGGGAGATCAAGGATGAGATGGAGGGAAGAAGTGGAGAGGTATATGAGCAAGAAGGGTGTGAGCTGGGAGCAGGGCGGTGAAATGGCAGGGGACAGAGTGACATGGAGGCGATTTGTTTGTGGTCACCCCCTTACGGGATTGAGGCGTCTGGCAATAGATAGATAGATTTCACAAACTATTGAAGTAATGACATAACTTAGATGGATAGATTTCACAAACTCTCACAGTAATGACATAACTTACTTTAATTTGCCTGAACATGAGAAAAAAAAATAAAGGTAAAAACTACCTAGATGTGTTTTGATCTCTTCCAAGGATTCATAATTTCACATGTATCTAGACCATCTGATAAACTTTGTATGGCCCCATTTTTATACCAATCTATGAAGATAACTACATATAACAGTTTATTTGGGCAATCTTTTTGTCAAATGTTACTGAAACCCATAAAATAAAAATAATTTAAATGCAACGTTAATAAAGCAAGCACTTGGACAACCAATCAGCTTCCAGCTTTCAAAAGCTTAAGGATCGTCTCTTCTCAGATGAAATCAAACAGGCTATAGTAGTTCTTGATTTTCAAATAACATAATAAACATTTCAACAATTCAATTATTAAAAAGGAGAAGGATGAATTAGCATGCCCACTGACTGCACAAGGGTCATTAAGACAATCAATTTTTGCGGTCCAAATGTTACCCAAGATGGCAGCCTGCATCAGTCCAAGTTACATCCAGGTTCCCAATTGCTCTGCTGGATGAACAGGGGAAAGGAGAAAACAAACTTTATCTATGACTCTGGTAGACCCTTTAATCAAACTCTGGTGAAGCAGACTACATTTAAAGGCCAGTGCTACATCTATAAGTACTCTGGAGGGGAGGATGGCTTAGTATGTGTATTGTACTAACTAAATATTCAAACTTCCCATCTTGATGGAGTTAGATGGCTGTATGCTGTGTCCTAAATTCATTTATCACACTGCAGTTACAGGCACTGAACCTCTAATGTGATGCACTTGAGGCAAGAGGAAAACCAGTTTTGGAAATTTTCTGGATTATGTGTCCTCTGAGAAACTGGCACATTTTTTTT